>CAUYPK010055553.1:0-59122 GCA_963574355.1 Loris lydekkerianus
AGGTAATCAAGCTGTGGGTTATATAGTTGTGGGTTAAATAGCTCAGTGGAATACAGTTCAGTTCAGCCGCCTACCTCTTCAGCTCAGCTGCGACTTGTGGACTGAGCTGAAGCACCGCCCCCTCAAGCAGACGGCAGAAGATGACTGGAGACTATATGCATTTGATTAGGTGCACCCGCACTGAATCAAATAACCTGTATGACCCGAGTATAAGCCGAGTTTGGGTTTTTCGGCACAAATTTTGTAATATACGGTAAATACAATGTTCTCATTTAATGGATAATAATGACTTACTATCTGGTGCTTTTGCCTTTAGTATTTAGACATTTAAATTAATGTAAAGGAAAAAAAAATCAAACACTTAAAAATGTAGCATGTAGAGCTGGTCTAAGTCCAACATTGTAAATTTTAACTCACCTTCAGTGTCTGTTAGGCCGACTCCTACCCCTGGCTGTTTTACGGGCTCTTGTCCATTCTGTCCCATTTTCCCTCTGTTTAAAAAGAAAATAAAATGATGCATTCAATTATGATCTTCTTAATGCAAACAAGGAGGCTAAGTTTGTGAAAATAAAATCATAGTATGTATTCAGACTTGCAGTAAATTATGTAGATGGCAAATATACACACAGCTAATTGCTCTGTATCATGCTAATTTTAAAATGGTAAATTGTTTATTATTCTTATTTAGTCTGAACAAAATACCTCAAAATTCAGTAAATCTTCTTTATAGACTCACTTATCAAAAAATCAGATCATCAATTAATTTCCAAATTGCATTTTATAATTTTTGTCGCATTTTTAATTCAAGAAGTGAGAAGGAATTTAAATATCTTTAAACTTTGTAAATCTTTTCATATCCTTCCTGGGTTTTCATTTGTGTTAAGCTAACTGGAAGTCAGACTCCTCGGTCTCTGCTTCTGGCGTTGCTGTGTCTTGCTATGTGCAATCCAAGGCAAAGTACCTGGATGAGACTGTTTCTCCTTTTATAATATGAGGAGAGTAATATAGGCTACCTTCTAATTATGAAAAAACCACAGTACTTGAGAAATTATCAGTATTCAATAAATATAATCTATTAATAGGTAAGTAAGCTCATTATAGCTTCAGAATTAGGCCAAATCTGCTATTCACTTTTAGTTTCAGCCTCCACCTTTTTGGAAAGCCAAGTATGTGAAAAATTAATGAAACCGAGATTTGTGAATTTAGAAGGCTGATAATGAAGCAGCCAAAAGATAATAGGCCACTTCTTATTTCTTCCGCCAGAGTAAAAACTGCATGGCATATGAAAGATTTTGTCATTGGCCTGTGTACATACTTAGACAAGATGCTCTAAAAAGAGGGAGTTGTAAGTGCTTGAACAAAAGTATGTCTCGAGTTGTTCTTTGTAGCCAGCAATTCTAATGCAGCAGGATTTACTAATAATTAATTTTGACTTGCACAAAAGTATTTGGTTTTTGGGACTAGCTGAAAATGCAACTATATTTATTTGTTAAGAATCCAATTATGTCTTACTTGAAAACTGCTCTAAAGATCCTCTTATCATTCTACTTCAGAGAAGATGCTGAAGTGGTTCTGTACATAATGAAAGAGGCATAGATGTGAATTCAAAAATTACTCTATCTTGACAGTCATTATATTGTTCTAGTATGACGATTCTTAGTTAAAGGTTTAAGTGCAAATTTTTATTAGGTGATTATGTGTAGGACCAAGTATGTGCAAATTATACAATGTCTAACATTTTACAATATATATGATCTACACCTGAATACATATCTATATAAGCAATGCATAAAACTTTAATTTTTGTAATTGCTTTACTGAGGTTCAAGACAAGTGGTTAAGTTGAAAATAATGAACTCCACTGTTCTTACTAGAGAGGAAGAAAAGCTTAATTAAGTTAGCAGTAATTATTTTACTTTTACCCGTACGCTAGGCTGCAGAGCAAACCAAAACACACTTGTGACTGGGCCAGACTCAACTGAAGTAAGTGTCTCTTAGTGCAGCTGACTTAGCAAATCAGAGGACTGAAAAATCGCCACCTTTATACTATCACAGAATCTTTAAAAGCAGTTATCATTTTAGTAATTATAATGATAATAAATTTTGATAATTTTTCTTTTAGTTCTTGAGTCCTAGATTTTGTAATTTAAGAGTGATATCTGGCTACAGTGTAATGAAAACTGATTTTAACTGTAGATACTTAGCCAAAATGTATCGTAAGTACATTTCGAAGATTATACAAAGAACTTTTGGCAGGATTGCATTTTCAGGGAATGAAATTTCTGTTTGTCCTTATTTTAATATTCAGATTTCATTTTGATTCCACAATGATTATAGTATTTAGATAATGGCTCAGTTTACAAAAGCAAAATAATAAGGGAAATTGATTTTTATAGCGAAAAATCTATTTTGTGGGTTTCTCGTTACATCTTTTAAAATTAAGCACATTGTTATTGTATATATATATATACACATATATATATATGAGTTTTGTTTATAAGACTTAGACTATGGATTTAATGGTTATTTGCACATATTCAGGTTTATTTGTTCTTTATATCAGTTCTGCTGGGAATTATTTTTACAAGAAATCTAATCACTTTAGTCATTGGTCTCTGCTGATCCAACTTGACCAAAAAGAATTTTGGTAATTTCATTACATTTCTCTCTAAGCTGTGAATATCATATAAATTATGAAGGTTTTGCACGTCAGATATTTGGATATCCTTTCAATTTATCTATACCTTTCAAAATATAAAATTTAACATTAATAATAATTTATATACAAAAGTCATTTTTAGCTCATGGGTTTTGCAAAACCAGGTGGTAGCCCTGTATGGCCCAGTGGTGTTTTCAAAACCTGGAAAACTAGTTAATGGAGTGCAGATGGAAAGGGTGGAGGGTTTAGATTTTGATATTGGAACAGACATACCCTCCATATTTATCTCGAATGCTGCTAAATTTTGCCACCAATATGATTAAAGATATTCTAACACATTCTAAACACAATCTGCTTTAGTTTTGCATTTGATTTGCAAAATGATTTTTATGAGGTTTAATACATTATGAATGAGCTTATTCCAAGAGCACCTACTTAGAGATGTATGTACTATGTGATATTTGTTCTAGAAAGTATAGAAAACACTTCAAAATTTTTCATTTTAATTGTAAAGAGATTTATAGTAGAAAAGACGATATGATTAACCAATGTATCATCCATTTCAATATGATTTATAGGTTCTTTGAATATGTTTACATTTCTCCCAATTCAAAGCAAATCAATCTACGTTTGTATCAAATAGCTATAATGTTTGTCTGTGGCCATTACATGATTAAAACATTAATGTACAACTGAACTTTATTCTGGCATGGCTAAGTTAGTATTTTTAGCAGTTTGTTATATTAAATACAGATTTTCTCATTAAGCAGTCCTGGTAGTGACTATCATTCATCCCTGGAATTAACCAAATTAATCTAATCTTCCCTGAATAATCTATCTTTATGTAGTCATGAACAGTTCAAGTGCTCAAGGGGCAATGACTCAGAATTGGATAATTATTGAGATAATTCTTGTTATACGTTAAGAATTCCTTACTCATGATGCTTTGTAGTTAAAAAAAGAGAGAGAGACCCACTTACATCCTTGGAATAGGAAATAGATTAGTCTCCCCTGCAGTGCTGCTGCTGCCTTCACTGTCCACACTATACCCACTGCCAAAGCTGCTGCCCGAGGAGCCGGTGGACACGGAGCTTTCTGCAGGCCGCTGATTGGTAGGCTTTGCTGCATGGTGTGGGAAGAGTCAACATCACAGTCAATCAACGAAGCTCACACTGATCTTCAAATGCATAATTATACGTTTTCCTCATTTCCATGTATAAAGAAACAGCTATCACAAGAACCCCACATTTCTTACCTGCCTTCTCTTTTCATTTCCTTAACTGATAACGCGCAGTGGCAAGGCTAAATTACTGTTTTTATTGGATTTAAAGGAAGATGATCGCTTCTAGGACAAAACCCATTTGATTTTTAGACAGTTAAATAGTATGTAACTGCTCTAGTTTATTGTTTTTGTGGTTCATTTGTACAGAGTTGCAATAGTGATATGGCAAACAAATAAGAATTTTGGCTCTATCATGGAAAAGAGCTTAGAAAGCCTTGAGTAGATAGAAATAGCAGTTTAATGGAAACTGCCAAATTATTTTTCATGTTAATAACCAATAATCTGTTTTTCCTTTCAGGAGCAAAAGAGGCAAAATAGAATATAGACATTTTAAAGAACTGATTGAACCTTCTGTGCTTGTTTGTATGTAACTCTACTACTCTCCAGCAGGTTTTTAAAATTTAAAGGAATTTGTCTTCCCTAAGGAATTTCCTAGTTTATGCTTGGGACTTTTGGGAGTTTGCTTTCAAAAATTTCATAAGTTTGATATTTGGATATAAGAATCCAAATGTATAGAAACTTTATACATTCTGTGGTATAAATATGTAGTGAGGTAGAGTATTAATATTGTTAGAAATTTATAAATTTATAGGAGATTTGGGAAGAAATTTTGATTCAAAAGCAGGTTATAGAAGGCGAGTGTTTCCTCCTACGTTTCTAGGGAGGTTTCTCTGGTAAGTTTTTGAAATTGTCGATATTTGTCTTCTGCCAGAGAGCATGAACTTTGGTCATATTGATCTGGTTTTGAATCCCAACCTTCTCTGTAGTAACTGTAAGTGTCTTTCCTCATTTGAAAACAGTAGAGTTAGTATTGTACACCTTGCAAGACTGTGAGTATGAGTGAGATACAGCAGGAGCCCAGTGCTGTGCCCACCACTGCTTTAGGGGATTATACTCAATGACTGTTTCCTAGTGTCTTTGAGCTTACACAGTACCTTGGTTCACTTCTAAATCTAGATGTGTTCTAAGCTGCAAAGCTACTTAGAGTTTCTCTTCACGAATGCACCCCTGTTCCATCAGGAGTTTATTAGCCAGTTGGATAGGTTCATACTACTAGGTGAATGGTAGATAATCATTCCCGGATGCTAAGATACCTGCATATTTCTTAAGCATATATATAAAACACAATGATTCTTAATCTGGTGGAACAATTTTAACCAATATAACAAAATAATACAAACAATATAAACATTTTGTTGGGAACTATTTGAGGACAGAAATTCATGATCAGGATAGCTAGGATCAAGCCTTGCAAAGGAATTAGGTTTTCCCTTTCTTCCATTTCAGCAATAGTAGATTCTCTAAGGTCAGAAGGAATTTTCACATTTATTCTAGTGACAGTAGGATTACTTCCCCAAAACAGTGAAATAAGAAAGACATTTTTAATGGTCAATTATATGTCAGATGTTATACGTTGGCAGCAACTATTTAGAAAATGAAAGCTGTCATAAATCCAGCCTATGAGGATTTAACAGTGACCCATAGGACTGGACTTAGAGAAACAGAGAATAGTTATATTTCTTTAATGTTTCTTCAACTTAGGTAGAAGAAACTCAGTTGGTGTATGATGTTAAAGAAAATATTTTTTAAAGGATAATTTAAAAAATGTGAAAGCAGACCAGGTGCAGTGGCTCATGCCTGTAATCCTAACACTCTGGGAGGCCAAGGCAGGTGGATTGATTGATCTCAGGAGTTCAAGACCAGCCCTAGAAAGAGAGAGACCCTATTTCTAAAAATAGCCAGGTGGTCCTTGTAGGAAGTGTCTGTAGTCCTACCTACTAGGGAGGCTGAGGCATGACAAGTGCTTGAGCCTAAGAGTTTGAGGCTGTGTGAGTTGTGACGCCATGGCACTCTATGAGACAAAGTGAGACTGTGTCTCAAAAAAAGAAAATGTGAAAGTAGTGTAATATAAAATTATGAACATGTGTACAGTAGATTAAACAGCATAACCAGCTGCAGAATGAGTCAGATTAGTCAATTGATTATAAACAAAGGAAAGATGTCCTGTTTTTTTGATTGGCATCATATAATCCAATCATCCAGATTCTTAATCTTTTTTAGTGTGATGCTGATTGAATGGAGGATATTAATTTCATCAACTGGAAAATCTCAATATATCCTCTTCAAAGATAAACATTAATTAATAGACATAAATATTTAATAAATTTATATTTAGTAAATAAGTAATTTCCATCTGAATGATGTCACAACAAATCAGAATAGCTGCATTATAAAAATGATTTATTATTTACATTTCAAAATATTCAATCCTTTTTTTGTCAACTTTGGTTTTACCTGATGCAATTTTTAGCTCTATTCCTCTTCTGGGAAATTTGAGGAATACGGACAGAATGTAAAACAGCATACTAAGAAAAATGAAATGAAGCTAGAAATAGATTTTAGGGAAGATAATTTTTTTTCTTCTTGCCTATCTCCTTGAATAGAAATCTCATTTGGAAAGTCTTTGCATCTGTTGTTAAAATTTTAAATGTGAACAACTAATATTTTATAAAAGATGTGAAAGAAAAATAAACCAAATCTAGGGAATATATATATATATATCTGTATATATATATATATATATATATATATATATACACACACATATACATATATACATATCCTATTGAGGAATAAATCTATGTAATATTTTGGCAAAATAAGATTATATCTAAGGTTGAGTGCACAGAAATTTTAAACAGAAGTTAGGTGAATAATTTAGGTAAATCTAAATGTTTGGTATTACTATTACAAAATGTCTGGTGGATGATTCAATATTTGGTTATCTGAATATTTGATTAGTTTCTGAAAATGAGTTAAATTAAAATGAAGAAAAGTCTTCTCCTTTTACCATGGTGTACCTACATAGCATAAAATGTGATAAAACATAAAGAAATGCAGAGGTTTTGATAAGCTGGTATTAAAAATCCATGTCTTTTAGTAATTCTTTTCCAGATACTTAAAACACATGTATTTACTCATTTCTTTCTCTTGAACAGACCTCAAGTAAGAAAGCATCACTTCTATTAAATTGAGTTAAATCTGCGTAATTTCAAACATTTTAACAAATAAAGCACTTTAGGACTTTAATATTTGAAGCTGGATTTTATGTTATTTTAAGACATCTACTAATTTTGGTGAAATTCTCAACATTTGCCAGCAGGCTGCTCCTTTCCAAATGTATCTACTATAATTCTCCTTCATATAAGTTACACTGCAGCCCATTCAGACCAATCGCCCTGGATTCCTTTGTTGGCTTTCTTCTTTTTTACTTTACTAAGTAAATCCTCGCCTATCACGTGACTTTTTTCTATCTAAATGAAATTTATCTGTAAAGGCCTTCCTCAAATATCACCTGCTTCATGCATTCCCCTCCTTCTCCTAAGTGTAAGTGATCTCTTCTAAATGTGGATCTTTGTAACACATAATCTGTGTATCTTTTAAGGAAATTATCACTTTTTACTTTTGTGTAATTGCTACACACACATTATTATTGAAAGCAGAGCCTACATTTGCTCCTTGGTAACCTTCTAAAACCTTGTCCTGGAACCATTCATGTTCAAACAATATGTAATGAGTAAATAATAGTAACAACAATAATCCATTTATTCTTCTTTCACTTCTTACCTAGCTTTGTGGTTTATACAAATCTCTCAAGAAGGCCATTTGGTATGGGAGGGGTTTTTTTTTTGTGTGTGTTCTTTGTCAAAGAAACTTTTGAAAAGTAAATTTCTTTTTTAGCTTTTAAAATCAGAGATAACAATTTTAATCTGTCACAGCGTGTAGAAAAAATGTGAAGACTCCACTTGATTTTTTTAATCCCAATTTCTCCAAATTTGATTGAAGGATAGAATTAATAATATACTGAATACTAAAGTTCATAACCATGAATATTATATATAATATTATAAATTAGAGTGATAAAAGAGAATATGTATCGTAACATTCGACCTCTGCTTAATCCTTCATGAATGTATTGGAACCTGTGTATTCTGTATGAAAAATGTTTATTTTACAAAAGAATTGAGGGTTTTTCATTATAATAAAATATTTTTTTCCAGTTACATTTTTTATCAGTTACATTTTTTTGTGTGTCTACTTACTTTTTGAAAAATTAAGTGTACTATCAAGTCCCAACTCGAGGAAAGATGGATGCTTTAAATAAATGTTGGAATAAGCTCACTTTTATAGAAAGAATCCTGTGCCCTAGAAGAATAAATCTTACAATGTTGATGTATTTTTGTGACTTCATTATTGAGGGGGCATTTCAGGTAAACACATTTTATCTTCTGTGAGGCAATTCAATCTGTTTTAAATTATTCTTTGACCTCTTTACTTTCTTTGGCTGTTAGACATCATTGTGTTTTATTACTCCACTGTGGCTAACATTAATTAAATCTGGTGGTGTCTCTTTGACTGCACATCTGTCTTCAATTAGTTTGCTCTGTTGGGTATTCTTCATAACTTAAATATGCAAAGCTGTTACTGTAACTACCACACGATGGCAGCAGGACTTGATAATTGTGGAATCTTGGAAACACCGCATAAAAGGTGATAAGAAGTCTTTAAAAAACCTATTCTGGAACCATCATTTTGTCTCCAGAAAAACCAAGGTTTGTAAAGGTTAAATAACCTGTTCTAGGTCACACACAAAATTAATGGGATAAAACATTAAAATCAAACAGTGTGAATCTATTTTTATATTATAACCAGTTGACTCAAAAAGTGAGATCTCTGCTTACCTCAGAATTCAGTGCTTACTGAATTATAATATAAATAATAAAAATGGTGACGCTCTACTTTGGTTTATATCTTTGGTCCAGCACAGTACTATTTCCAGATATCTCAGAAGCCACATACTATGGTAATAGCTTGTAATTTCCCAAATTACTTGGCTGTTATGGTATTAATGCTGTCTTCATAGACATGGTCTATAGAATTTTGAGATTAACTCTTTGAAATTATGATAAATCAACCAATAATTGTTTTAGTTTATTCCAATAGTTTAATGATGGAACTGAAATAACTGCCTGGTTTAGAATCATATATTTAAGATATACTTTTTTTTTTTCTTTAGCTCTAATTTTAACTTAGCTAAGTATTTATGCACCTTTTCTACTTTCTCTTTTCTTTTTTTCTCTCTGTTTTTCTTTCTTTCTTTTATTGCCTTCCTGTCTTCCTGCCTTGTTTTCTTCCATTCATTCAGTCTTTCTCTCTTATCTGTCATTATTGCTGTTACTGTTTTTGTTGCTTTTACCTAAAAGATTTTTCAGTTTTATCTTAAAAATTTTTTTAATCCTAGGTTTTAAGTTTCATTGTGACCAGCATTTTTCAGATGTTTTCACATGAATGATGTACAATTTTACCTTTTGTACATTTTCTATTACAATTCAGGGTTCTTAATTTAAGAGATGTTACATCTTGCAAACACTTTCAAAGTTTAATTTTTTTTCTAAATCTACTTCAGTGTGTTTACTATCTAACTTGAAAAAATTTAAAGAAATTAGGATGTAGAAAAATGGCCTAGATAGCTTTAATATAGCTACTTGTAGGAGTGTTCAAAAACCACCAAATTACAAGCTTTCACAAACAAACGTATTGGAAAGAGACAACCCTGATACCTCTGTCAGTCATTTGTAAATCCTTGGGTGGGGCAGTTGAATGAAGGATGTGATTAAAAATCTATTCAAAATGGTAAATTATTAAATTAAATAAGGTTGTCCATAAAGTTCATGTGCAATTTAAAACTAGTTGGCAATTTATATTTCTATATATTATACACCTGTATAAAGGTATTATAAGCCAAGAGAAGTGGAATGTTGAAGGCTTTTTGCCTCATAAAAGCCAGACTATGTCTCTTAAGATATTCCATATTTATATAGTAGCTTCTTGCAAGAGGTAGATGGCGATGCCTCCGTTTGTTAGCTTTTAGGAAAGCTGGTAACGCTCTCATTGTGTTCACATTTCTCCCTCTCCATAGATATTACCCTTATGACTGAACTTTTTAGGACATTTTAATGCACTTTTTTTTTTTTTTTTTTTTTTTTTTTTTATCTGACATGACCAATAATTTGCAGGCATTTTCCATACTTACTAATCATTCCCTTTGGCTTTCTAGATAATAAGATCAATGACTGCTTCAGGAAACAGAAGCAATAGTATAAAACTTCAATAAGAAAAAAAGGTATTGTTAATTTAATTAATGTCATAGTGGAGAGGATTGTTCCTCCTCTATAAAAAAATATGATGGCTCAGTATACTATAATCTTTGCATTTACACTGTAATGTTTCCTTTTCAGTACATATTCTTTTGAGGTGTTTTTGGTTCAGAATTGCTTTTGGATAAAGCCATTGACAATATATGTGGTTAAAACAGTGATCAACATTTCGTAGTAAATGATGGGAGAAAGCTTGATTAAAACATGTAAATTAGGAAGTAAATTTATTTGTCTTTAATATATTTAGGCTGTAATTCCAGCTATGTTCAAATCACTAGAATGAAGAAAGAATGTATCAAGTGCCAACTTCTGGATTTGTGATTAAAAATGCAAATACAATAAAGATCTTTGTCTATAAAAGGTAAATAGCAATAAGGATAATATTTAGAAAATAAAACATTCTAGAGTTACATCAATTGTAGATGAGAAACTCTCAAATTCTCAGCTTTCATTTCATTATCTTTAAAGGAGAAATATTTTCTCTCCTGCAGGTTGCTTGCACTAAATTTTGGTTAGATTGTCAGACAAGTATTTCTAGAAGCTGACAGTCAGAAAAAAAGCCAAGCAGGAATAACTACTGTAAAACATGCAGGTTTATTTGACTGGAAGGTAATACTAAAAATCCCTTATGATAAATGTTCTTACATAATCCTGAAACTGATCATTTGTACTTAGATGATAAGGATATTGTCCTTACAAGGAAGATGAATATTTTTATTTATAAAAATCTGCCCAAAAGAAATAAGGTTTTTCCAGTTAAAGAAATAATAATAGCAAACTGACTTATACTACGTATGGCTAATGCTACGACACACACTAAGTGTCAATTTTCATATCATTAAATCTGATAAATGGCCACAAAGAGGAAGTTGGACAATTACTTGATAAATGCATGCCAGTCCCATGAGATTTAACCTAGTTAATTTCATTTATTTTTCTACTATCTTCAATAAATAATTTTCAAATATTTTCTTTCTACCTATAGTTGGTTATATTGCAGTGTATTGCAAAGATGATGAGAAAGAACTAGTCAGGACAAATAAAAGCATAATTCATTCTATTTTCAAGGTTCTTTCTTTCTTTCTTTTGACAGGGAATCTCACTCAGTTGCCTTGGGTTGAGTGCTGTAGGGTTGTAGCTCACAGCAACCTTAAATTCTGGGGCTCAAGTGATCCTCTTGTCTCAGCTTCCCAAGTAGCTAGACTATAGGAGCCCACCACAATGTCTGCCCGATTTTTCGCCGGGGTCTCGCTTTACTCAGGCTGGTCTCCCAAACTCAAGCGATCCACCTGTCTTGGCCTCCCAGAGTGCTAGGGTTGAGCCACAAGCCCGGCCTCTTTTCCAGATATATTAAGAGTGATGGTACTTGGTTGGATATAAACTTAAGTCAATATCAATTAGATTTTTCTTTTTCCATCTCAGTTGAAGGTAGACAGAACTTAGACTTTTCTCATTCTTAATAAGTTTTCAAAGATACCTTTAAATTTGTTATTCACTATTACTAGAATAAAAAATTCACTAGAAAGTGATTTTTGCCTATTTTGTTTCAGTATCACTGATATACTGAAGAGATTGGAAGATAATACTAATCAAAAACATAAAACAAATTTATATACATATAAATGTGAATAAATGATGCCCTAATACAGGTAATTCAAAAAATACTTCCTATAAATTATAAATATATATTTGCAGAATAACATTTTCAGCATTACATATTTACACACTCACTAAATATATACTTGAAATAAGGACCAAGTGTTAGGTAAGAAACTTTCAGTGTTACCTCACATTCGAATCATAGTGATAATCTTTGGTTTTTCCCTGTTTATGTCAATAGAATTAATTTGTAATGTACAGAATTAGTAATGTACCTAACACAGGGTCTCCCAAAAGTCACCCATACATAGGGAAATATGAAATTGTAGCTAAATGCACCTTTATTTACAGAATATTCATTATACAATTTTACAAAGAGGCGGCCATCATGTAGAGAATATTTGGTAAATATTTTTAAATATTAGGCAATGAATATTTTGTAAATAAGCATGCATTTAGCGTTGGTGCCCTGTTTTCTCTATGTGGTAGCTTTATGAGTGTCTATTGTGACACCCTATAGCATGAAGGCAAGATAAATTATAACTTTATAAAATAACCCATAAGCAAATGATTTTCTAATACCTTTTACCTTCAAGATCAGAACCTTTGTTACCCTCATGACGCTCCCTTTGTAACGCTTTGATTAAAGTGGAGGAGCAACTTACAAGTCAGATTTCAAAAGGAAGAAGTAATAAATATGGAAATAGAATAATTTAACCTAAATCATGCTTAAATGTCTTAAGTTTGCTATAAAATTCAGACAAAAGTCATAAAGGAGTAAGGAAAGAGGAGGTTCTGAAATGCAACAGGTGAGATACATAAGGCTTAGAAAATCTAGAGACAAATACGGTAAGTATGTGTTTGAAGAAACTCTGAGTCATCCAGTTGTTGTTAAATGTATTATTATGATTACATGTAGGTCTAGGTCTCTGACTCTTAAAAATATTTTGGTCAAGACCCCTTCTATATGCTTAGAAATTATTAAGCAATGCAAAGAGCTTTGTTTCATGTATGTCATGTCTATTTACATTTAACATACTCAAAATTAAGAAAACTTTAAAACAAAATCCTATAAGCACGTACTTGACTAGTCATCAAAGCAGTGATGTCATGACACCTTATATACCTGCTGGAAAACAACACTGCACACTAGAAAAAACATGAGAATGAAAACGGCGAATAACATGTTAATACTCTTAAGAATTGTTTTTGACCTTGCAGAGCTCTGGAAGGGTTTCTGGGATCCCCAGGAGTCAGTGGATACACTTTGAGTATTACTAGTTCAGACAGACAGTAACGGAAAGGAAGTGCAAACTGAAAAGAAGAAACTAAGTAGTATCAGCTTCTTGGAAAGTCACCTTAAACAATCATACACATAAAGATCATTTCCTAGGACCCTTTACATTTAATTTTGGTTTTCTGTACTGAAAAAAATATAAGGTTGGGGATTTTTCTTGAAAAAGCTTGCTTTTGATATTATTATTCTCTTTAATCATCTCTAAGCTTCTTTAGACTTTTTTTTTTCATTCAGAACTTCACAACTCTAGACGGTCTGAATTATAAATTAAAAATTTGCTTGTCTGGCTTATTTTTGCTTAAAAACAAAACAAATCAAAACAACCGTCCCCTCCCCCAACTATTGTAGGGTAAACCCAGAATAACAATTGGCAGGCACAAAATACAAATTCTTCCAAAGGGGTTTTTTTTTTTTTCTATATAAAATCTTTTTGATGTTCTTATATAGTAATCTTGAATGAAGCCAAAATAGTGATTCAAAAGCTATTTACTTTATGAAACGTCATTAGCAACAAAAATTCTTTTTTTTTTTTTTTTTTTTTTTTTTTTCAGTTTTTGGCCGGAGCTGGGTTTGAACCCACCACCACAGGCATATGGGGCCGGCACCCTACTCCTTTGAGCCACAGGCGCTGCCTAGCAACAAGAATTCTTTAAAACAGATTAAAACTAAAAGTATATGATAGACTTAGATAGAAAGACATTTGAATTAAGTAGTTGTAAAAACATCCGTATTCTATATTTCTCAATATTCCAAGCTCTTTTTACATAAAGAGTCAGATAAAAATAAAATCAGATCTATAAAACTTGAAATAATATGGTTTTGCATTTGAAATGTTTCAACAAAAAAAGGTGCCTTTTACTTATGTGTCCTTTTTAAGAACAAATACACATGGAGTAGAAATTATATCTTGCTATCTTATATGTTTAAAAATAAGAAGCCATGATCCTGACTTTGCATGTTTTTCTGAAAGATTTATCTGCCTTGATTGATTTTTGATATTACTATTTTGATTTTTTGTTCAGATTATCATCACTTTAATTTTAGTTTTTTGTATTTTAAATCACATTAAGGTACGCACATAAAATTATTATATTATGTCATCTAACAACTAATCAAAATTCTGTATTTTTAACATGTTTTACTTTAAAAATCCATCAGTGTTTTTGGCTTCTTTGCAATTACCTATTTATACATACAGCATAGCAATAAAATAAAAATTAAAGACATTTTCACAGTCTTGTTCGGTACACTAGGAAGATTCCCATCATTTTTACCCTTACCAAATGTTTCCTCCCCCTCCCCAAATCATCTTACTTAATGGAGAAAGGGTGAAATATTATGGTTTTACTTAATGTAACACATGGGAATGGAAAATAGAAGGATAATCAAGTAATTCTTGGATAGTTAGATAATTGGAGACAGTATGTTAAGTAGCCAAGTAGTGTCTTTGGAATCCCCCCGACCTCTCCTCAGGTAGTGTTTCCCCAGTTCTGTGATCTTCCTACATAGGTGAGAAAGTTCCCCAGCCATGCTCCTGGCGGATACTGGCTGTCCCACATCCCCCGTGTCTCCATCAGCCTTCCCATTTCCTTCCCCCCTCAGCATTTACTTGCCTGTCTCACCTCCACAGGTCCTGCTCCCTGGTGACAGTCTGATAAACTAACTTTTTAAACGTTATTTGCTCAGGCCCAAAGTAAAATAATTTGCATTTTAAAAACTAGGTTTCATGGATATTATTGTTAAAGACATGTCATTAATAAATAGTATTTAAAAGACCATGGTGTTAGGCCTTTTTATCTTCTTAGATCGTGTATTAATTGGTCCCATCCTCACTATATTGCTAGACCATGTGACTAAGGCATAGCAATGTGGAAGCTAAGTTTGGTATACACATGGGCTGCCTGGTTTTGCTATTCACGTCAGAAGAAATATAAATTCCCAGTGTGGAGCAGACCAAAGTATGTGGATAGTTTGGTGTAGATCAGGCGTCCTCAAACTTTTTAAACAGGGGGCCAATTCACTGTCCCTCAGACCACTGGAGGGCCGGACTGTAGTTAAAAAAACAAACAAAAAACTATGAACAAATTCCTATGCACACTGCACATATCTTATTTTGAAGTAAAAAACAAAATGGGAACAAATATAGTCACACGGCCTCATGTGGCCCGCGGGCCACAGTTTGAGGACGCCTGGTGTAGATTCATGACTGCTACTGAGAAGAACAAAAGTAACCACAGATGGCCGGGAAGGGAAGAAGATTCACCTTCGCGACGGAAGGTCCATAAATAGGGGATCGTTCATTACACATTTACTCTCTATGACTCTGTACGTGCAGGGGAGATATTTCTGGGGATAAATTTAAATGACTACAGAAGTATTTGAAAATGTATAATCATTCTAAGAAAATTCAGAAGCTCTCAAAAACAAAACGTTTGGAGAGTGTTTTGATCTTCCCAAACAATAAAAACCGCCTCCCCACCAAAGAAATACGCCTAGAACTTTGAAAGCAGAAATCATCCTAATTGACTCTCAGATTTTGGTGGATGTTTGCTGTGCTCACATCACGATAATTTCAGTTTTCTTTTTTATTTTAAACTGCTCAAAGTTTTATTTTAATATTTTATTTTTTGCACAAGCAGAGCACATGGGAAATGTAAAATGTGTATTTTATTGACCTTGTACATACAATGTAAAAGAGTATTTCAATTCCATATGAACTCATTCTGATTATATATATATATCCCTCTCTCTCTTACGGGCCCTGTCGTTTTGAAAAAAACAGAGAAAGCTAAATGCCTTCTGAGCAGAAGTGATCATCTACTTCAGGCCAGAAGAAAATGGGATGTTTATTAGCTACTACCTTTTGTAATCAACAATTTCCTCCACTCCCATAGCCCACCCGCTCCCAAATCCAGCCACCCACTACCGTTTGCCCAGGAGAGCAGCTCCCACAGAGCGATGGCTTGGTAAGGGTTTGCCAAGACAGCACATGGAAATGAAACTCTTTTTTGACAGGTGCGGCAAATGAGCTTTATTGAGAGTGGAATTTCCAGTGGCAGTCTGCCGAAGTAGCTTCGGGTTTTTCTCCTACAATCCAGTCACACCAAGGAACTCACAATCGTAATGTTCCTGAACAACTTATTCTATAATTTATCTTCTCAAGTAACCTGCCCAACCTGTCCCAATGGCTCCTATTTTATTGCCCAGGGTGGAGAGCTATTTCTACATGACCTGTATTACCTATTTTAAAATTTAAAGCTCTGACTCACGATCTTAGAATGAATAAAAAGTAGCTCAGGAATTTTCAAACTGTACTTAAAATTTAGCCTCAACTATATGCCAACTAAATAAACCCTCCAGGTTTTAAGAATGCTTCGATTTGTTTTTATTTCAGTGTGGTTTTCAAAGAAACAAAAAATCAAAACTACTTTCTAAACTCTCTTCCTGCCTTGGTGTCACCTTTGGAAAAGGCAAATGTGTTCAACCAGACCAGCAGGGTTGGGAGAAAAACAAAACAACAATAACAACCACAAAACAAACAAACAAACAAAAAAACACTTTGAGAGCTTTATAAATACAGAGTGCCTTGGAGGCATCAGGATGATGTGGAACAATCTGTCTAATCTTTCCCCTCAGGTTTCTTAGTGTGCAACTAAACTCATGAGGTAGGAAAGTTCCTTTTGGCTCACTCTGCAATCTTGACCCATATTTTATGCTAGTTCAAGCAGAAATCTTCAGAGAAGCTTACAAAAAGAAATTGAAAATCTCTTTCGTGACCATTTCGTCTACCTACAGATGGACAGATGGCCTCCTCTGAGAACTCTGATTATTGCCTCTCTGGGATTGTGCAGTGGAAGGTTTCCTTCCACTGGTTTAAATCACTAGCCTTTAGAGAGAAGGATCATGGAGGTAGAGTATAAATTGTATTCTGCTATCATGTCTAGCTACCTTTATTTGTAAGAACACAAAAGAAAAATAACAAGTAATGGCAATTTATTTTTATTGAAATCAGGAGAGTTTGATTTCAAAGGAGACAACGTACTGTATTTAAAAACCATTAGCCTAGGAGTCACAAGACAATGTTGTATGGAATAGTCCTGAAAATTCCTAGCTGTGTGTTCTTAGATCAGCCATCCTACTCCTCTGGCTCTGACCGCTTACCCAGAAAACGGGGATAAGAATATTAGAAGGAATACCTCATCCTCTTGATGTGATAAAATGAGAAAATGAAAGACAAAACAATTTTTACCACATGAAGAACTATTCAAATGCAGAATATTATGTCCAGAATGCAGATGGGATTATATGAATTCTATTTGAAGTTTGAAATGGGAGACTTTTAACCAAACACTTGAAATTATTACTAATACTTATTTCTACAGTTAGTGAAAAAAAACTTTTTGGTTATTTATATGTTTGTTTCTATGACCAATTTTTCTTTCCACATTTGAAACAGACTACTAATATATTTCATCTAAACATAAATTTAATCCTGTCGTATGTTTGCTATTAAGTGTTTCCCTAAATTCACCGATCAATTATATCATTGGTACATTGACAGTAACAGGGAGATAATTTATATTTTGGAAAATGGGGATTATTATTATCTGTAACAACAAAATGAAACAAGAAAGCATGCTGTTATCTACTTTTTCTTTTGACAGTGACTTCAATAAAGAGTGACTTTTAATTCAATCATAGCACTTTAAATATAGGAGAATGTCTATTAGTACATTATTCAAAGGGATTAAAATACTTTGATGTAAGTTTAAGAAGCATATCTAGGAAAAAATCATACAAGATATTATATAGTAATACTTATATCACAATAATTAAAATAATTTGTGAAATAAGGAAGTGTTTGATCATATGACATTTATAGTTAATAGAATATGTCAAGTGAGAGAATGAATGACATGAAGAAATCAAGAGAACTTATTTGATGGAAAAAAATGATAGGTAGAATTTTAAGTACTTTCAAAAATAGTAGAGGGCTGGCAATAAAGTGGAAATCGTACTTTGGTGATAGTCTAGAAATTAGTCTGAGTAAACACATACATAATTATGCTAATGTTTAAGCTAATTGTTTTTATAATTATCTGGCTATTTCAAGAAATATTCCAGTGTTTTTCCCTGTGGATTGCCACATAACATCTTACATTGCCCCAAAATATCTGATTATTTGGAAGAAGAGCATATTAAATGTTTTCAATTTTATGAGAAGAATGAGAAATGCAATAGGAAAGTATAATTTGACTTTAATTTTGTATCAAATATAGATTTATAAACTCAAGTACTTTAGGGCTAGGAGGTACTATGGGGGCAAACAATACTGTCCTAATTTTACTTAGAAACTTTATTTTGTATGTGTTTTCAATTACATTTGATGACAATTTGTAATCACTCTAAGTTTGGTTCCTGCCACTGGTAGTGGCACTTTTTTGTAGGGAAAATTCCACAAATGTTGGGATCTGGGTGGGGACAGATGCATATTTGCTTTCCCTTCTGAACGTGGCCAGAAGACCAAGGTTGGCTACATCTCCAAAACCAGGGTTTGTGGAATTTATCTTCCTTTACCCAGGAATCTGAGATGATAGCAAAGTAGGTCAAATATGGGAGAGAAATAGTGGAAGCCTTGCCTAGGATAACCCAACCTCATTATTTATTTAATTTTTTATGTAAGCTCTAATGCTTTTATTTGGTAATAATCTTCCGTCTATAATGTTTCCAACATGGAATCTCGTTCTTCTCCCAAATGTTCTATTATTAACAGTGTTCACTAACAATGGAATAGTAACTAGACTCTATCGCAAGAAATCAAATGAGAAAACAAAAAGTGACACACTTATTTTAAGCTGCATCAGATAACAATGGCTCAGAACCCGGTAGTTTATGAATGAAATAAAGATACTTTATTTATTACACAGGCACTTGGAGATTCACATGCCCAACACATCTGATACACTTAACAGCTATGGAAACACGAGTGGAAAATGTCTGCTTGTAGGATCAGGAGAGAACGTTCACCATGTAAAGGTGAGTGAGTGCATTAACAATTTTTCCTTTACTTTCCTCTAAGAATTTCCAAAATCCACTAAATTTTTAAAAAGTTACACTTAAAGTAATAGGTAACAAATACTGGTCTACATTCCAGCTCGTATGCTAACTTGAACTGTGAGCAATTTAAACTTTTATCACAAAGCAATATATGTATAGTCATGCTTGAACAGATAGGTTAGTAACATGCATTCCATTCTGAAATATGAATATTGTTAATCTATTTCCCAACAAAAGTCAGAAGATGCCCAGTGCATAGAAAAATACAAATCACTGTAGTTGATATATTATTACGGGACCGATCTAGGGACTTACATGGTGATGATGAAGTCCTGCAATGCCATGCCCACAAAAGCACATTAAAAAGTAGATAAACATATTTTTGTCAGACAATCTCTACAAATTAAAGATGAGAGCTTTACATTTGGGAATGTTCTTGGTGTGTGCTTTGAACGGGGCCTTTCTGCTCACCTCCTTCTGGCTTCACTGGTCCATCAGACATCACCTTCCTGAGGGCTAGCTGGCTTTGGTCTTGGTTGCCATTGGCTGGTGGAGGCAGATTATCAGACTGAGTTCTTTGAATGGGGAGGACTCCTGCTATGCTGTGTCTGTGCTGCTTCCTGGCATGATTAGACTGACCGCTTTTATGTGCTGCTGTGGCAGTGTGGGTGAAATGGAAACCCAGAGTGTGTATCCTCAGATGGAACCAGCTTGAATGTTATTCATGCAAACAGAAGTGTTCTTTTGCTCTACTGAAGTACGTTATGTTTTCAAATGCCAAAATGACACCACATGCACAGCGCTAAAGGGGGTTAAAACTGGCTGTTTCTTGGGAATTGATGACTAAGGAGACAATCTCTCTCCATTTCCTGACTAATGCCCCTTAGAAGTAACCGGTCACTTACACTTTTGAAATATCTGTACTTTTTAAGTTTTTATGCAGCTATTGTCAGTTGATTACATGCTTATAAATGAACTGAAAATACAGCAGTGAAGGTGGGTAAATTTTGATACTTTAATTGGTTTACAGCTACTAGTCATAGCACATCTTGACTTTCAAAGAATTTCCAATGGTTAGGAAAAAATAATGACCTATAAAATCTCTATTGTCATTTACAAAGTGCATTCCAACTGAATGGACTCAATTGTGCTCCTTAATGAGGTTACATCGCCTCCTCACATATGCTTATACACATATAAATATTATGCTTTTTTTGAAAATATAAGAAATATGATTTTCTTCACAGATTTTTCAGAACACTAGAAATTTTTGCACATGGAAAGCTATAACATTTCACATGCATCATTTTTTAATGTTTTAAAGTATCATCTGGAAATGGCTTCTCCCACTAGGCCAGAGAACTTGACTTTTGGCCTCATTATTCTTCTGCCTAAAATTTCCGAGTGTTTTCTGGTGCAGGAATCTCATTGCTAATCTTCTCTAAATACTTATGTGTGTGCTTTTTTGGTGTAATGCCCGGAAAATTGGCAGCCACTTATGCTCATAATGTCTATGTTCTAAAGGATACTTAAGCACACACAAAAGGGACATACGACATTGCTTTGCCTGCAAACATCACAGACACAGCTACCAAATACTATGAGCCAGGTTGGACGGATGATGGAAACAAAAGAGAAACAGCCAGTTTTATTTCAGTCTATGTAAATTAAAAGAAAATCTAAATAAGAAAGAGCACATTCATGTATTGATTGTGTTCTTAACACAGACAGAGGGACAGTGAACAGAGTGAGCAGGGGATGCCCCAAACAGAAAGCAAACCGGGAAGGACAGCAGGAAAGAAAGGCAACAGATGAACATTAAGCTGCCATGCTGAGGAATTTATTTGCGTCTTTTACTTGGTTGAATGCGGAGTTGTTGCACGGCAGCTTCTGCAGCAGCTATGGCAGCCCCTGCGTCTTCCAGGTGGGTTTGAGTGACGCTGGTTTTGCTTTGACTGCGAGACGGTCCATGCGAGCGCAGATGGCCTTCCGAGGATGATTTTGAGCTCCCAGGACTACTATGAGATTTCTCAATGGTGGGAACCTGCATGTCTGGTACAGAAGGGTAAAACACGAGTTAAAGTTGTTCCAGCCTTCCTCTTGTCGAGCTTGTTCTACTTAGAATTAATTTGAAGCTCTCTAAGATTTATGTTACTACTTTATCTTGTATGGCTCATTTATGCAACTCCTCGTCACACAGAAATGTGATTAAACAGTTGGGAAACAGTTTTGGGGAGGAAAAGCAAAGGGCTAATAGTTATGAGAAGAGAGAACTTTGAGGAGAGAAATGCATTCTAACTAGCCCTAAGTCATGACTTTTCATTTCTCTTTTACCAAGCAACTCTGCATATTCTGCTAGGGCTCAGGGAGGAGACAGCAGCTTATCCTGCCACAGGAGGAGTTGGGAAAAACAGTGGCTAACTGGATGCAGGGGTGTGAGTTACGGGGACATATTAAAGGTGGAGACTGTAAAATCATTATCTCAGACAACTGTAGAGAATGTACAGAATCATGTTTCCTAGAGAGGGAGGTTTTTACACTAATGATCTTGTAGAATGCTCAGCAAGGAAGAGTTGAGACGGCTAAGTAGAATTCATGAATAATACACAGCACTCATCCTGTCATAGGTTTACCATTCAACTCAATGGCCTACTGAGTATGGACTCAGTTTCCCACCTGCTAGAACACTTGCACTTACGATTTATTTTCTTCTCATGTACAAAGAACCAGTTTTCAATGTGGTGAACTTTCTTAGAAAAGGAGACATGGAAACAATACTCAAGTCTAATATAAAAATTACATGTAATACTTACAAATAATTCAGTGTATCTATTGGTAGATAAGATTAGTAGACAACACGCTAGATGGTTATTCCATCCAGGCAGTATAACTCAGCTGACAAGGAGGATTAATGTTGTGTTATAGGACAGTTGGTAATGAATCTCCCAAAGGAAAGGCTCATTTGATTAGGAAAGCTGTGCATATGGCCAAGCCCAAAGCATGGCACTGTTATTTAAAAATAATAACTATTGTTAAAAAATTAGCTTGAGTCTAACATTGAGAAAAGACAAGTAAATCTCAGCATAACATTTGTTTTGATGACTTTGGATATATTATATGGCAAATTAAAAGGAGCATAAAACTATATTTTTGGGGAAAGACTGTATTTTTTAAAAATGAGAGATATAAATAATTAGAATGTACATATATATATATATATATAAATGGTAATGATGATTATGTCTATCAATGAATTGGTAGGGAGTTTTATCTTTTCTTTATGAAATATCCCATGTTATCATAGAAAAAACCACGTTATCATAGATTTTGAGAGGAAAAAGCCAAATCGCCCGTATCAACTAGCTTCCTCCTGGGCACAGGTTGAAATGGAGAATCAAGATGGTGAACATTACAAACTCACACCTGAGTATGTGCTGACTGGAGACTAAAGCCCCTTCATTCTGATTCCATATCCATTACTATTTGCATGATAGTATATGAAATATTTTTGAGTAGAACCTAATCTTTCAACATTACACATACAGTTATTCACATTCAAGAACATATTAAATGAACAAATAAACAAAATATTCTTTGTACTTTAAATATTTCCTACCCTTTGATGGGTCAGGGAAGATACCATGACTTCTGCTTTTGATAACAGACGGCTTTGGGGACTGCTGGCTGCTCTGGCTGGAATGGGATTTGCTATGATCAATGCTTTCAGTCTGTTCTTTGAGTGGATACCACCTTGGAGTATTATCGAGGTGAGATGTGCTAGATAAATCAATCAATACCTGAAATAAATGAATACAATGAATCAATGAAATTTATGGACAAAGTGATCATTTATTCAATATTTTTTCTATGATCTAAAAATTATTCCAGAATATATAAAGCAAAGGATACAGTATCATCTCTAAGGAGGATGATGCTGTCTTTCTCATTTTTCTTCACCCATGATATTGGGAACAATGTCTTGCCTATATCAGGTGCTTGATAAATGATTAATCTGAACTATATAAAATTTTTTACTATTAATTATTTGAGTAGCACAGTAAACAGAAGAGTAACAAGCCAATGTTTTCATAAAAATAAACTTTTTTTCTGTTATAAGAACTTATTCTAGTGTTAAATTTGGTTAGCAACTTTTAAAACTATTTGATTTTAATCACAAAGAAACAAAATGTGAAAGAATGGATAATGTGCAACTACGAACTTATTTCTTCTATTTTAAAAAAACACCTTAGTTCATGTTTAAAATAGGGACATGACTATCAACAGATGATGAGAAAGCATTATGTCATGGTTAAATAGGCAGCATTTTTTTTTTTCTTAGTGGTATAAAAATAATAGTGTGTTTTACAGACATAGCATGTTAGCTTTGATAATGTATAAAGAAATGGAAACCAGCCCAATGGATTATGTTCTTGGCTCATGTAAGCATAAGAAGACAAACTTTAGAAGGACTTCAATAGGTCAGTTTTTTAAAATGAGAAACAAAGTCAGATATAGTGTTATATCTTAGAATAGTCCTGCCTAATATTAAAAACAGTCCCAGAGGCTGGACTAGGAGGGTACCTGAGGTGAAGGTCAAGGAGTTCTAGTTTTGGTGAAAAGAGAGGTAGAGTCTTAAAAACCACACAAGCCCTTATTATCACTTAGATCATACAACTATTATAAAGTCCCTATCAAAGGGACATCATAGATGTATTGTGTGGGCTTTGAATTTTTTTGTGTTTAAAACATTCATTCTTAATTTCTGTTCTATGCAGAGCAGTAAACAAAATGTTTTTGGAACATAATACACACAAAACATCATGAGTTCCGAACACTCTGCTAGTTTCATGATTAGTTTATTTTGATTCCTTGTACATTTATATAAAAATAATTTTTATTGTTTTTTCCTTTTATTGTTTCTTTACTTCTTAAACTATTTTGAGAGATTTTTCTCTGGATACTTAATCATAAATAAGACTGCAAAAGTCAAATCGAGTTTTTCATACATGCAGTGAGGAATAGCAATTAAAAGACCTAAAAATACATTTAAAAAAAATCCAGCTATTATGTAATAAATTTGTTACCTCAAATCTTATTTGGACTTATGGCATGATTATACATACTCCTATTCAGACAATTAATATTTCATTTCATAAATTAATTATAAAATATATCAAACAGTAGAATAGAAACCCTATCTTCATTTGCTAATCACCTTTTCAAAGAGTAAATCAGAAAATAAGTTCTATCTGCTAGAGGATTTTATTCAAAAATAGATATCTTATAACCTTAAAAAAGATGCTTTGCATCATGCTTTATAAGATGATTTTCGATGCCAGCAAATAAGGAAAAGGAAGTCAGAGGCTTACCTCTCCAAGGAAGTCATTGGAAGAGAATCTATCATAATCCCAAACAGTTACCTCCAGTGTTTTCTTCTTGAGCTACAGGCCAAATAAAAATCTCATTAACCCCACCTCTCCATCACAGATTTTCATTACACTCATATAGTAGACACATTGATTTTCACTTCCTTAAACTCTTTCCATTTATGTGAAAATACTGGAAATTTTTCTAAAACTATGTGAATTTATATTAAAAATTATTTGAAATTTCAAGGATTTTGCAGTTCAATCTAGAGTTTGATGACGGGAAATGTTATTATTTTGCGAGAAAAATGGTAACCATTAACTGATATCCTATTTTTCAGCCTTCCCCATTTCAAACATAGAGAGCACAATTTGCAAATACTCTTTAAATGTAAGAAATTTTCATAGATTGCAAATCTATTGTTTCAATAATTTATAAAAACTCATGGCAGCATTGTCAAATTTCTTTAGGTGAGTTTAACTTATTTTAAGAACCCAGTATAATTTACATCCCTATTCAACTGAATAAACAAATTAATCTACTGGAGGACAAAATGAAAATCTCATTTTGAAAGACAACTGCTTTATAACTGTTTTCACATCAGTGCCTTCTTCCTGTTCTGTTTGTATTTTCTTCACTCTGAATTCAACATCATTAACTTAGCAGCTTTTTCTGTTACTCATACAAAGGAAGTGCAGATTTTAGAAGACAGATGCAATTTTTCTTAAAGTCACTTATTTTTGGTGATAAACTTTTACATTAGTCATCATTTTGCCTTCTTCTGTAGAGTTTAGTCCCACAGTGCCATATTCTTAGGAGACCGTAATTTAGAGATAAGTTCCTAAAATGTTATCTGGTGAAGTAATATATTTCTAGTCATTGAATCTTATTTTTTTCCATTGTATTATTTGTAAAAGTCAAAATACAGCCAGTTGAAAATATGTGGCTCAATCTAATTGATATTTTTAAATTTTGAAATAAATCAATGAAAAGTATTCCTCGGTCTCCTTATTTGATTTGTTTATTTTTTGGCTGCTTTGTCAAAATGTGCCTTCACTTTCATCCTGTGTTTAAACTTCACCTGTATCTTCTCATTGGCTATACCTCTTATATATATTTTATTCTTTGTTTGTGTGGCAAACTTTACATGGTTCCCAATCTTTGAATCATTTTCTTAACGTCATTCATATGTTAGCCTAAATCTATCACCTCAAAATAATCATTACGTACCTGTTCCATGGAAATACTTTTATAAATTACTGTTTGATTCCACTCAGGATTAAGACTTTTCTGAACATATTTAGTCCTTCTCTTGTACTCAGCACTGAATTGGAAGAAAAGAAAGAGTTGTCTTGAGTATTTACCTTAATTGGTGACTTTCTAAGTCAAACTGAAGGACATGCAGCCTTTTTAAGATGACATTTTATTTCAAGGCACTATATTATCATCTCATCATCCTCATGTCTTAAACCTTACTGTGAACTGAATGCACAATGGAAATTTGAAAATACGTTGAATGACTTTAATTTTATTTGCTCTAATGATCATTTTTTAAAAGAAATGCCTGTAGGTGTTCTAGCTACACTATAATTCTAGAAATCTTACTCTTTCCTGAGCATAGGAGATAATTCATGATGTATATGGTAATATCAATGTCTTCTTGCTCATAAATACCAATTTTGTACATAACTTTCCTATAGTTTTGTATCTAATCATATCAGGAAATCTAAATGGTTTCTTAATTCATTTTTTTCCTATAAAACATCTTGATGATTGTATTGACTGAGAAAAGGATGAAAGATGACTGTTGCTATAGTTGAAATCCCATAAACATTTGCTACCTAATCTTTAAAGTACAGTCTGACACTCTTGGTAAAGTATGATATTTAATATAGTTATAAAATAATTAATTAAATCTAAATTCTTGGTTTATGTCAATAGCTTACGTTACCATTGATGAACCAAATAAAAACCTTTCCTCACTTATTATAACTAGAGCATTTGTGTTCATCTCTACTTTTTCTATTTCCTCTAAGCAACAATTATAAGCTTTCATTCCACACATTTAAAAACAACTTATTTTCAAAACCTATCCTAATCAAGTCTGGCAGAACATCTATAGCTGGCACCGACCAAGGAGTTGGAATTAGATTATTGTTATCTGCTATTACCAAATGATACCCAAACGGGCAATGCCTTTTTCTAATTATCACTGACTTTTCCCAAATTTTCTGCCTAGGCTTATGTCTCAGGTCCAAGATATCACTTCATCCCTGGTGAGCACTGGAGTCTTAAAAATCAGCCTATTTGTTTTGGGATCCTCATACATGTATGGACTTTACAAGTTGCCTTTTCCTAAAGGAACTGGATCCTGACTCTTTTAATCTAAAGTTCTATTCCAAACTATTGACAGACCAGCTCTTGTTCAATTTCTGATCTCAAGCATTGCCATATCTTGGAATACCTAATATTTTTCTTCAGTCATTAATTTACCTGTATATGAAACTACTAGGAATCAGACGTCAGCTTACCACCTACTTTTAGAGATGGCTCTACAGCCAAATGTTTTTCTTGATGTTCTGGTTTAGTTCCCTTACTATCCAGATGTGATGCTAGTAATTCTCAATATTGATTGCATAATGGGATCCCTTGGGGATCTGAGTTCTGGGGGTGGGAGATGAGGCACTTAGCACTCCATCCAAATTCCTCCCATCTCCACTTGTACCCCAAGGGAAGTCTAATTGGATTAGTCTGAGTGAGGCTTGAACATTAGGATTTTTTAAAGCTCCCAGGTAAATTTAAGGTGTAGCTTCAAAGCCAAAGAGCTTGTCTCACAACACCTCACATGTCGGCCATTGTGAAATGAATCCAATTTAAGAAATGAAACTGCACCTTCTGATTCCTAACCGACTTAGTTGAATGTATACAAACAAGAACAAGGTTTGACAATTTTGTCACTCCAGATATATTGTAAATGATTTTAGTGGAAATGTATAGGCAATGGTTTAAAGAGGAACTTGTAGAGACTGTGAAGTGATATAGAGAAACTTATATAGAGGAACTTATACAGACTATGAACAGAAAGTATAAGTTGGCCCACACACTTTTTAGGTAAGTTGGTCAATATCTAATGAAGTTTAAGTGTATATATCCAAACACCCAAAACATTCTACTCCTACCATTTCCACTCTATTGTAGAAAAATTTCCCATCACTGCATAAGAAATTTGTTCAAAAATATCCATTGCAATATTGCTGCTAATAGTAAATGAGTAAGAGAATTAATACATTATGATATATTGATTCAATAAAATAGTAAGCAGCAGTTAAAATAAATGAACAAACTTCCACATATCAAGATAAATAAATCTTGAAAAAATGTGGATCAAAAATTTGGAGAAGTTGGGCAGCACCTGTAGCTCAGTGGTTATGGCACCCAACACATACACCCAGGTTGGCGGCTTCCAACCCGGCCTAGGCCAGCTAAATGACAATGACAACTGCAAGAAAAAAATAGCCGGTCATTGTGGTGGGCACTTGGAGACCCAATTACTTGGGAGGCTGAGCGAAGACAATTGCTTAAGCCCAAGAGTTTGTGGTTGCTGTGAGCTGTGATGCCACAGCACTCTACCAGGGGCACTGAGACTCTGTCTCAAAAAAAAAAAAATTCATAGAAGACACTATGGTATAAAGATAAAATCATGTGAAGTAGTATTATAAATTATTTATTTATAAATGATTATATGACATACATACATATTAATATCAAGAAAACTTGTAAATTATGAGTATTAAGTTTAACTTAGTGTGTATTTTTTACATAGGGAAGTGATTTTAGAGAATTTTAGCTGTAAAATATCTTTTATCATGAAAACTCTAAAGCAAATATAGCAAAATGTTAAGATTTGATAAAACTGGACAGCAAAGACATAGATATTTGTTAGGGTGTTTTCTATAATATTCAATATGATTGAAATATTATCTAATAAAAATTAAAAAAAAATTTGGTAAGCGGTGTTCATTTAAATTTTATGTTCTCGATTCCTTATTGTTATCATGATGTAGGAAGAAATAATGTGACCAATTTTAAATTAATAGCAAATTTTGGTTGCTACATGGCTATTCCCATAGTGTACTTAGTAAACAAACATATGGTGTACGATTTTTAAATTTCTATTTGTTTTAGTCTTAATTATCAAGGTGGTGCAATCAAGGGAAAGACATATTAAAGATAAGATTTATAATATAGTGAACAGTATTAAAATTATTTTTTTCAAATTCTAAAAAATCGAATGTATACAATATTTAACAAGGTGGGCATTAATGTCAAATGCAACCTCATGTGCTTTCATTAAGTTTCTGTGCATGTCCATGTGTATTAAAATAGTCTGCATATTGAAATCTCTTCAAAAGGATTTTTCAGTCACTATCTTTTCTTAATCAATACTTGTGAATAAGTCTTACTACATTTTTTCATATTCACATTTAATCACTTTTTTCCACTTATACACCTAACAAAAGTTACTGAATGCCAACTCTATAGCAGAAACTGTATGTCTTTATTAAGATTTGTTACTACATAACTTATTGTATTGACATATGATTTTATATGTCATATAAATGTCATGACATATGATTTTATAATTTTATAAAGTAAGCACATTAAAATAATGACATTTATTAAATTCCTACTTTTCCTAATTCTAAGTGCTTTTCATGTGTTAACTCATTTAATTCTCAAAGCCACTCTATTATTTCATAAGTGTGCAAAACTGAAGCTCAGAGGAATTAAGGCATGTTGGCAAGTTTGCATAGTTATTTAACTGATAGGACCAGTATTCAAACATAGGGAATGTGATTTTTTTGCTCTCAAACATATATTACATAAACTCAATGAGCAGGCCTATCATAAAATGTGACCAATTCAACTATTTTCTTAATTGCAGCTTGATTAACTGAGATGTTTGCATTCTTTATAATTTAAAGCTCTCTACCTGAACTATATATTTTATACATATAAATTATGTATAATGTGTATATATGTATATATATATAGACCATAAAAAAATTACATCATCTTTAGAGTTGTTTAGGGAAATCCTGAATAATAAATCCTAAATGAGTGCTATGGAACAATTAAAGATAATTATTATAAATATTGATTCTTTACCAGGTTCATTCAGAAATAACCTATACTGATTGGGCAAAAATTAACATGTTTATTTTAATAGACTCAATCATATTCATGAGTTTGATTCTACAACTTCTTTCAGACTCAAGGCACGTGTTGCCTTTAGGATTAGTGAAAGCCAATACAGCACATTCCTGAACACCCCCCCCCCCAAGCCCCCAACAGCCCCTGCTGTCAACATCGGTGAAATCCTCTGCAGTGTCTTTGGATTTGAGTTCCCTGACATGGAGAGCTGACCACACCAAGCATTCCTTCAAAAACATTTATTTTATGAGCACCATGTTCTGACCACTGTATGGATAAATTTAGTGGGTTGTACTGCTTTACATAATTGAAAACTCTCCAATTTACGCAATTGAACCTTATAACCATATCAAAAAATCTATGGATTTACAAATTACGGCAAGTTAGCATGGGTATTTTTGAATGTGAACATAAATTCAGGCTGAGAAAAAAGTGGAGTTCTTCTTCTTTTCCCTGCCTTGTTTGGGAAACATGCTATATTCCTTTGTGGGAAGTTTACATTAATGATTTTATAGTAGGACAACTAGGCCATACTGAAGTATAACAGAAATTTATTATTATAATCAGAGAAAATTAAAAAAAATACATCAAGGGGAATACAATGCTTATCAAAAAATCTAAAACTTTACCCCCTTGAAATCTTCACTAATTCCTCCCTCCCTCCCTCCTTCCTTCCTTCCTTCTATCCCACTCTGTTGCCCAGGCTGGGCAATCTAGCTCACAGCAACCTCAAACTTCTAGGTTTAAGTGATCCTCCCGCTTCAGTCTTCTGAGTAGCTGGGACTACAGGTACCCACAACAACACTGGGATAATTTTTCTATTTTGGGTAGAGTGAGGTCTTGCTCTTGCTCAGGCTGGTCTCAAACTCCTGAGCTCAGGGGGTCTTCTGGCCTTGGCCTCCCAGAGTGGTAGTTTTACAGGTGTGAACCACTGTACCTGGCTCTCTTTCATTTGTTTTTATTTGCCATCTTGTTATAGGTAAATATACTTTTAAGGCTTTCGGAAGAAAGTATCTCAAAGTAAATTATTCTACTCTAAACCAGCAGAAAAAAAACAATTTTCCATGTTTCCCTTTTTAATTTTAACGAGAAACTGAGAAAGAAAAACATTGAAGCTATTTGTTTTGAAAAAAATTATGCCTTTTCTCTTCCTGTAATGAAATCATTACATAGATAAACAATTATTTGTATAAATGTTACATCATTATATAAATATTGTACAATTTTTTTCAACTCTGAGGTTGTTTTCCTTAATTTATTATTTTATTTTATTGGCTTACAAATTGAGGTTTATTTTAAAAACTATTCTCTTGGAGTGAGTTTTTTTTTTTTTATTTCAGATTAATATGAGGGTACAAATGTTTAGGTTACATTGTTGTTGTTTTTGTTTCTAAGGTAAAGTTGAAGTTGTGGTTGAGTTCTTCACCCAGGGGGTGTGATGAACATCTTCCCACTGTGTTAGGTGATTAGAGAGAAGTGCACAGCACATCATATGCCATTTGTAACCTCTGTCTTTCTGTACGTTGGTGTGTTTATGATTCGCTGATTTTCCCCTTTGCTCCCTGATGGCAGAGACGGTGGCTGTATTATTGGTTCTAATCTCTGCACCCAGCACCATGTCTGGCACATACTTGATACTAAATAAACACTTGTTCTGTGGATCCTGAAAACATGCTTATACTTTGTTTTCTTTCAAAATCTATTGAAATAAAATGCATTTGGACACCGCATTGTAAATACAGACAGCTCCTGTCTCTGCCTTACATAGGTCCCAGCGGCAATGGTTTGACATGCCAACCAAGCTGTTTGGAGAAAGTCTAGCCAGAAAGTCTGCGGGACTTGTGATGTCCACGATTAGCTCAAAAATCTCATTAGTGACAAAAAGTTTGCATTTTGCCTAACAGTGTAAAGAGAGAAAACCAGGATGAGAACTTTCACATATGTTCATTTCCATTTCGTTTTTAACGAGGGGCAAGTATTCAGTTCGTGAACTCCTGGTTGTTCTCTCATCTGAGAGTCATCTGAAATCTGGCCTTGCAGAACTTACAAGTAGATTGGTCAAAGGGTGGGAAGAGAAAATGAAAGGAAACAAAACTGGATTAGCATAACTTTTTATTAATCTGTCTTAAAAAAAATTAAGAATAAAGGAAAGTGTAGTTTTCTATACAGTGTTAAATAATTTGGGGGTAATTAAGTCACCCAAGCATTCTACAGCTCTTATTTGCAGACAACTGGTCATTGGTTACATGATCTTTATGATGCAAACTACTAGCAAACTCCTTGCAAATTATATGCCAGACATTATGCTTGTTACGTTTGATGTGTTACTTCCTGAATTTCACAAAAATCCTATAAAGGAGGCTATTATTACTATTTAGCAGAAGAGGAAATGGTGTTAGAGAAATCTCACAGCTTTTTAGTGTCAGGGTTAAAATTTAAACTTAAATTCTTAAGGACATCACTCACTGGCTTCCATAATCTAACTTGTCAACATAATTCCCTCTCACATTGACAACTCTCAAAGATAGGATGAAAGTCACTTCTAGATATTTTAAATAGTAAGCTATGACACCCCAGACTCTATTTACCATTATTCACAATTACCAAGTATACTCCTTTTTTAAGTTAAACGTAATTATTGTCATTCTGATAATTTTCTCCTATTTTCTCTAGATAAAATACAGGGAGATTCTGAATAATGTGACTGATAATGTCTCTTCTAAGAATGACACTATGGCTCAGTACCCATAGCTCAGTGGTTACGGCACCAGCTGTATACACTGAGGCTGGCGGGGTTGAACCCGGCCCGGGCTCCGCTAAACAACAATGATAACTACAACAAAAAAATTTAGTGGGGTGTTGCTGTGGGTGTCTATAGTCCCAGCTACTTGGGAGGCTGAGGCAAGAGAATTGCTTAAGCCCAAGAGTTTGAGGTTGTTGTTAGCTGTGTTGCTATATCTACCAAGGGCAACATAGTGAGATTCTGTCTCAAAAAAAATAAAATAAATAAATAAATACGATATTATCTCTTTGAAACAAAACTAATTTTTCATATCAGCCTGAGAGATCTGGATTGTATTTGTAATGAGAGAACCAGCCCATTACAAGGAATCCCTTATTGCATCAAATTTTATTGTTTGTCATAATTGTGTGGCTAGAAGGAAACAAAAGGTTTCTGGGCACCAGAAAGGCTGTGGTGACTAATTCCATTGTTCAAAATACTTAAATATTTATGCCTTTACCAATCAGAAACAGCCTCTTTTAGGCAACAGTTTGTCAGGATTAATAAAAATGTCAAGGTTTAATGTCAAAGACATAAACAAATGATATGCCATTAAAAATCCAGGTGAGATTAAAATCCCTATGACCCTGTTGCTACAGATGGTACATGATTTGCCTTTCCAACTAAATGACACATTAAACTGATAATGCAATAAAGAGATGTGAAAAATCTCTAACTAAGAGGTAGCCTTAGTTGCAACTTGTTATGAGCTATATTAGACAACACTCTCCTACGATTCAAAGCAAAGGTGGATGTCCTTCTGTTGCCGCCAATACACTCTACCAAGCAGACTTGCATCTTATGTTGCATAGCAATCATATTGTGGTGCGGAAGTTACAAAAGCATGAAAATGTTTCAATATCAGGTTCAAGTGAAGGGGAAAGATTGGCACCTACTGTGTTTTAGATGAGATCAACACCTAGCACTGGACATTCAGATTGGTTAATTTCTTTTGAAAAATGACTGAAGTTTTTTTGTAATATTAATACAAGACCCCAGAGAACTTAAGCCATCATGATTATGTAAGAAGCCAAGTTTTAGTGAGTAGATTGTAAGTAAAACCTTTAATTATGGCTAATTTCAGGCACTTCTCTTCCTTCACCTTTTCTATGCTTTTACTAGTCTCTACTTTTCTGTATTCCCTTGGACACATCAGCTAAAGCTATTTATAAATGTGGTCAGAACAACTACTATAGGTCTGATTCAACAGATAACAAAACATAGAAAAATAAAATATATTGCCCAAGTTGAAGAGCAAGAATACATAGAAATGCAAAAGAAAAAAAAAAAAAGTATAATTCTAGACATAACAATATAGCTTGACACTGAAAGAGAACCGACTCTACCTTGCATTCTGGACAACCATGACTTGACTGCATTGATTCCAAGAGCGAGAGTGAGGGATACAACAGGAAAGTAGGAAAGACAGGAGAAAAAAGTTAGGAGCAGAAAAAGGAAAGAAAATATGAGAAAAGTAATTAGAGGAACTATACCATCACCTATAAATGACATAAAACAAACAAACAAAAATCTTAGAGTAAAATAATACCTCACAGATGTGATAAATCCCAGGGTCTTGGACACTGTAGTAATTAGGAATAACTTAATGAAAGAGCTAGGAATAGAGTATGACCAGCTTATTAACTGCCTGTGAGGCAGCCCTCACCCAGCTGTGTTTCCTTGTCATGTTGCATGATGATAGCTGTAGGTGGGGCATTTACTCTCCACCATTCCCTGTTGATCAGCCCGAACGGACTGACAGATTCAAGGTCCCTAACTGTTCTTTCTGGTTATCTGAGTTTGCAACATTCTCATCGAAACATGTCCTATAATAAATAAAAGGTCCATTCTCCCATATTGTCAAAAAGATGATACTTCAGGATATCATTGGAGAAGATGAGGAAAAAAAAAATGACAGTGTTTATTTTTCTTCACTCATTAGTAACGGCTCATTAGAGGCAGATCTTTGACAATGATTTCCCCTTGCCTCATAAAACTGTTATAAAATAACACTGGAGGTCAAATGACCCAACTCAAAGGCAGGATGAAGTTATTTATTTGCTGTTTTTGTTGTTATTTTTGTTATTCTCACTTTAAAAGATATTGCTAAATTTGGCTACAAATACTATATGTAGATATAAATTAATTAACATAAAATAAAAACTCTCCTGGGTTATGTGGCTAATAGTATCACTTTGTTAAATTATTGAAGGTTTTTCAAAATGTGTGGTAAATTAAAACTAGAATGATTGTAGCAACAATTCTAAGTTTCTAAATAATATTGTTGGGAAGCATGGAATTAAAGGCTGTATCCTGAATTTGATATAGCATCTGGCAATTTACAAATTATTTTCTGACTAGTATCTAATTCAGTTCTGAAAAAATAAAAATTATGCTTCTGCCTACTTGGCTCTCCATATGTACAAGGAAACTGAACCTCAAAGAAATTGGTGATCTGCCTGTGGTGAGATAATTACCAAGCAGAGATTCAATTGCAGTGTCTGATTTGGATCCTGTTCAGACAAACCAACTACGGTCAAAGAACACACTTTGTATGATTTCAATGCTTTTAAATTTGCTGAGGGTTGTCTTTGGCCCTGAAAACAGTCTATTTTGGTGAATGCTCCATGTCTACTCGAAAAAGAATGTGTAATTTGCTATGAATGGGTGCCATGTTCTATAAATATAAATTAGGTCATCAAAAGAACTAGGAAAATATTATAAGGCACCTGGGGAAATTAAGGAATTAGTTGAAAATTGAAAAATTACATGGTTATGTATTGCTAGTAAATTTATTTTAAAATTAGTCATCTTTCTGAAATATATACTAAAATATTTGCATAAGTATTATTATAGCTGGGAGTTACTTCAGAATAATTTGAATGAAGGGAGAAAATAAGGATTAAAAATGAAACATGATTGGCCAGTAAGTGATGACTGCTGAAGTGACAGATATATAGAGTGGGTCATTATTATATTCTCTTTACTTCTGGACCAAATTAAAAATTTCCAAGTAATAACTAAGATTCAAATGTCGCTCGACAAATGAAAAGAAAAATGAACAAAACCCCCTAGATTTTTCAAATTACCATATCAGAGTTCTTTTTATTATACCTCCGCATGTTGATTATTCATATTTCATTATGCTAATTTGGCTAATAAAACTTGTTCAGATAAAGTATAATAATTTCTAGAGCTCAAATCACTGGTTTGAAACCATTCTTGAGTACTGATTTATATACCAGAACTCAGCAATTTGCACTTCTTTTGTGAAAATTAAATACTTCCAAAAAGCACTTGCCTTATATTAACGATTTTTATATCACAAGAGAGATTCAAAGAGATATTTATCATTTATCAAAGTCAATACTTCAAATTTAACTTTTCAAAAGTTATTTTTAAAACACTGATTTGGAAATACTCATATAAATAAAGATACAACTGGAGGCATTTAATAACATCTAATATATTGGGATAATATACTCATCCTATGAAAATAAATTGTAACTCATAAGTCCTTGAACATTGGTTTCTCACATAAATTTGGGAACAGTAAACTAATTCCTTAAATCTGCTACAAACAAGTCCTTAAATTATTTCACAATCTAATTGGTCATCCCTCACAGAAGTAGTGTCCAGAATCGAAATGCTGATTTGTTGTCCTGGAAGCTAATTTTATTATTATCTTCCAGGGTTCTCTTCTAGAACCCTTTAAAGCTTAATTACAAATTTTTAATTCCACCTTATCTACTAATTGGGAATAAATAAGACGTGTGGAGAAAACTAAGGGAAAGATAATGAACTCAATTAAAGTGAGAATCTGAAGTAAGAAAGTGGAAGACACTGTATGACTATGCTGCATTTTAACCATAGGATACATAGAAGATAGGGCCTTTTACTTACCCTCGCCCAGGAAGAAGATAGACTTTAACAAAAGGGTCAGAATAACCATTGTTGTCTCGAGGGACAAGATTTCTTGCTTGAAGAATATGTATTATAAGATTTCCAAGATCATAGTTGATTTGCAGCTTTAGGGGACAGCAAAATATTCCATAATTTAAAATTATGTTAGACATTATCAGTCAATATTTATGTTTTTTTTTAAAAATTCTTATAAGAAGCAGTCTTTTTCATTTTATTTGAAATAGAACAGACCAATTAATGTCTAATTTAATTGGGAGCTCCCAGGCATGTTTTAATTCCCAGTAAACATGCTGTTCATTCTTTCCACAGTGAAAAGGCATGACTTGAAAGGCAAAGGCTTCCAGGCATGGTCTAAAATTTATTTAGTAGGAAAATCATACAGTGAATACTAGTTACAATTTTAAACTAAATTTCTTACCTTAGGAAAATAGTAAATGTTAACATTCATGATTACAATTTATCAGAACTTTAAAAACTTATTGGGTAAATTTGCCATAAATTGTCATTTGTATTTTGCCAAATAATTAGCAGCAGGTGGGATGGTTATTTAAAGATAAAGCTGTCAGTACTAGAAAATATAAATTTTATCTCTTCCTACATTGTATTATCCGATGTTAAATCTATACACGTAGCTTTTCTTTCTGTTTTTGCTTTCTTAATAGAGTAAGAAGTTAAGAAAATATATATTCTTTTAATTTTAGAAGCTGAAAAACAAAAAAGAGGCATTGCTCCTTAGTTGTTCATGGGCTACTCCAGCATTTGTGATTGAATAGTACATGACTTGCATCCATGCAAAACAGATTTGCTATGTTTATACTAAAAATAGAATAATTTAGTGAGTCACACTTTCCTGTAAAACTTCAAAATTAAAATGAATCCTCATTTTAGCATAACTTTGATCTGAAACTTTAATTACCTCAGTTCAGAAAAGCCTAGAGAGTCTCTCTGACCATAAATGTGGCAACAGAAAGTATCACTAAAGAAAGGAGAAGTTTAGAACTGTGTACCATAATGCAGTAACTCAGTGCTATAAGGAGGTAATGAAACACAGAATATGAAATAATCTGCAATTAATATCACCGAAATTTATAACTGCTTCCAAATCTTTAGTTAAGGAGAAATACTTCCCCATGCTGTCCTTTCTCTGCCAGCCTTGGAGTCCAATTTGAATTGATGAACCATCAAAATTATTTCTTATTGAAATAAAAGCTTTCAGGCTACCCTAAGAGAGTGCTTTGAAAAATTGACTCTGTATGGCCATGGAGGACTCCTGGAGGTAGTCAGGGTCAGTTCTGGGAGCAAGAGGGGTGGTCCCCACAATTCTCAGCGCTGGCAGATTCATAGCGTGGTTATCTACATAAGGTTTCATTTAAAATGAGGTTTTGCTAAAAGAAAATAATTATAACCACAACAATAATAAAAATAATAATAACTGAAACCACAGCCTTAAGAAAATATCCTAAGAGTTAAAAAGAAATATTGCTAGGGTAAATTTCAACTACAGAATTAAATCTTTGCTCTTAAGTGAGAGCAAAACAAAATTTAAAAAACATCAAAAAACAAAAAAGAAACACAACAAATGGTTATTTTTTTTTTTTTTAACTTCCAAGAACAGAAGTTAAAAAAAAAAATGGTCAGAGAAAGATATTAAGAATTAGAAATTCCAGCATTTTCTTTGCTGCTTGTGAAATGAAGAAACACAGCTCTGCCTGTGTTTCACCAGACCTCATCACTTCTTCAGAAGTGGAGACAGCACAGATATCAAAATCTGGAGTAGTACATAGTAACCAGGCTCAGGACTTTTAATTTCTCCTAGGTAAGGTCTCTTATTCTGCTCTTTTTCTGTTTCCACATTGACACACCACATTACTTGTTATCACTGTTTGGCTAGACAGTCACTTACTTGATTTATTTGCCTTTGTAATATTTCTTATAAGCCACTGCCATGTGAATTATTACTGCACATTCTTTTCAAATAGTCTCTCTCAAATATTTAGGGGTCATGCTATATTATATACAGCATCCCGAGGCTTGTGTTCAAAGTTCTTTTTCTTTAGTCTCCACCTGTCTCTCAAAGCTTCATTTCATTACTGGTGTCTTTCCTTGTACTATTTCTTCTTCCAGAAACACCCCTACCTCTTTTTCTAAGCTTATCCTCAAATTAGTTTACATCTATATCCTTTGCAAAATGTAAAAATTTCTTCTGGAAATGTGTTGGAGATGTAGCTACGGTGGTCTCTTTCCTTTATCTGCAAATTATTATCTTCAAATAATTATCGTTTTATATTGCGTCAATTATCTCCAGGTGACATTTCTTATCTGGTATCACCTGAACTTTTTCTATTTTTGTTTGTTTTTGTGATCTGCATGATGAAATGTATTTTATATTACTATGTAACACACAAATATAGAAACGCATACATATAGAACTACATCTGAATATAGAACATATACATATAGAAAAAAGATAACAAGCTGAATTCCTTTATTCTATTTTCCTGGTTAAAAATCTCTTAAATTGATTTTATAACTTACAAAATGGCCATGACTCATGCTATGAAAAACACTTTTCTATAAAAATTATTCGGCACTTATTTAGCAATTTGTTCATCACAGGAAGAACAAAAACCATTAGACTCATGAAATTCTTAAAGAGAAAACTTCAAATTCCCATGTCCTAGATACACTAAAGCATAAAGTAAGTGAGGCACAAAATCTGTTGATAATGCTAAGGTGTTAGGCAGATTTCAAAGTATAGGAACCCATAGCTCTGATCAGATTTCATAATTCGTATATTGTACTAATACATGATTATTATTACTCTATAAAATTGCACTTCCCTTTCCAATTCTGTATGTGTTCACATTAAGAATGATCCTAACTGTATGTTTATAATTTCAATAGACTAGAGGCAAAATCTACCCCAAAGTGTGATATGATGTCCAAAAAAGTTCATACCTGAATTTCCCCCGTAATTGGATGAGAGACAACCTTTGTTGCATCAGTAGGCTGCAATATTAAAGAACATATATTAAATTAGTAGATAAACCCTTCATAGAATTTATCATTTCATCACGTTCTGAAATTAATTTTTATTTGGTCAGAGCACACCGCCTGGAAAATACATTCCATATATTTGGCTGCTGCAGAATAATGGTGTCTACTTGTATTTTTTAATACATGTTTAATTTTATAGTTACATAAATCTGTTCTTCACTTTTATAATCCCACTTTGAAGGAATTTTCTTTTGTCATATTAGTTTTCTTATTATCATTCCTGTTTATCTTTTTCTATTTAAAAATTTCAGATTAATATGAGGGTACAAATGTCTAGATTTACATAGTTTTCATTTTTAAGGTAAAGTTCAAGTTGTAGTTGAGCCCTTCACCCAGGGGGTGTGCTGAACACCTCCTAATTTGCATATTATGTGAGAACCTGCCAATCATCTTCTCCCTCCGTCTTTCCCCCTTGCTGGACATTATTTGTGTTTTTGTTTTGTGTGGGTGTATAGTTATTTATATACTCGTTTCATATTAGTACTGAGTACATTGGATACTTGTTTTTCCATTCTTGTGATACTTTACTAAGAAGAATGTGTTTCAACTCCGTCCAGATAAATACAAAGATGTAAAGGCTCCATCTTTTTTATGGCTGAATAATACTCCATGGTATACATATACATATTCCAGAAATAACCACACACACACACACACACACACACACACACACACACACTCGAAACCAAACAATAGCAGTATATATTGGGGAATTACTTTTAACAGGTGCATACCAAAGGGGGGTGTTCAGAGATTATGCTTTCTGAACTATCACCCCCAATCTACATAGCCAATAAAATTGAGTACAAGAATTATAATGTATTGGTGATGAGGAGCTTCTATTTGAGGTTATAAGTCAAACTTATCCAGATTAAAATTATGGCTGCAATCACCATAGGTGACATCAAGCAGGTAAAATAATTCTTTGACTCTCAGTGTTTTCATCTGCAGAGTGGGTTGGGTGCTTACCTATTATCTAAATGAATTATTACACATGAACCAAATTATATAATGTCAGATGTAATAGTCCTGTTTATTAAGAATGACTACTATGTTTATAATATTATGACCATGTTAAACCTAAAATCACTGTAACCTTCAAACTGTAGCATGAGTAAGTTATATTTCTCCTTTACATACTTGATTGAGATTGAAGAAAGTAATACTAAAAAATTAAAGCAAAAGATCTCAGGACAAGTCCTCAATGCATAGTTGAAAATACATGGAGAATAGAGAGGTCTATTTTAGTAATCACCAGGAGTTTGGGAACTTTTCCCAAACAAAACATAGCAAGTAAACTTCACTGCAGTTTGAACCCAATAGTTTTTCCAAATAAAATGAGATACTTTTCAAGGCCCTAGAACTATTTTGAGGGTCATTTGTACTCCAAATTACCCAATTATTAGTCATTCTATATAATTTCAAATTAGCATACAACTTGAACTAGCGATGTGTAAATTTCAATGCTAAAAGACCTATTTCTAGAAAAAAGTGATGTAAGAGTTTAGGAATTTCCACTTTTAATTATGCATTAATTGTGTTTGCATACTTGTGTGCAATTATTTTCAAATATTCCAGATATGACCCTCCCCCCCAAAAAAAGAAAAACAGTAAGAGTATACTTTGAAAATATGCATACCAATGGGGGTCATTTCAAAGATCATAATGAAACTCCCCCATAGGTCTGCAACCAATAATATGGAGTATAAAAGCTATAATGTATTGATGCTGATGAGCTTCCATTTGAGGTTATGAGCCAAACTGGTTCAGATTGAAATTCTGGCTGGAATCACCACATGTGACCTCAAGCAGGTAAATAAATTTTTTGAATCTCAGTTTTTCATTTGTAGAGTGGGAGGGATTACTTTTCATGTAAAATCAATTATTACATGTACTGATTTATGTACTGATGCAACAGTCATGGTTATTAGGTATGCCCACCACGTTTGTACTACGCTCACCATGTGAAACCAAAAATCATTGTAACTCTAAAATTGTAGTAAAAGTAGATTAAATTTCTCTTTTAGATATTTGAGTTGAGCATAAAGAAAGTAAACGCTGATTTGCAAAATCAGAGGGAACGGTCTCAGGATATGTCTGTGGTGCATAGTGGAAAATATCTGGAGAATAGGGAGATCTACTGTAGTATTCCCCAATGGCTCAGACACTCTTCCCAAATGAAATAAAGTAAATAAACATCACTGCACTTTGGACCCATTAATTTTTCCAAATAAAATGAGATGCCTTTCAAGGCTCCAGAATCATTTAGGGGGTCATATGTCCTTCAAATTCTCCAACTAATTTTTTTTCTATATACTGTCAAATCAGCATACAACTTGAAGTAGCAATGTGTAAATTTCAATCTTTAAAAAAGTATTTCTGGAAAAATGATGAAAGAGTATAGGGGTTTCCACATTTGATATGGATAAATTGTGTTTGCATACCTGTGTGTAAATATTCTCAATTTTTTCAGAAATAACCACAGAAAAGAAGTTCAGAGCATACTTTCAATAGGTGCATACCAAAGGGGGAGGGCTTCAGAGATCATTATGCACCCCAAAATATGGACTACCCCAATTATAATATATTTGTGGTGATAAGCTTCAGTTTGAGCTTATAGTCAAATTGTCCAGAGTGAAATTCTGGCTTCAATTACCACATATGACCTCAAGCAGGTAAATGAATTCTTTGAATCTCAGTTTTTCTTCTGTAGAGTGTGTGTGTGTGTGTGTGTGTGTGAGCTTACATTTCATCTGAAGTCAATTATTACACATGAGCTGATTTATATAATCAGTTTGCATAAAATGCTTGCATGCTCGTGTGCAATTATTTTTAAATATTCCATAAATAACCATAAGAAAAGCAATAAGAGCATACTTTCAACAGGTGCATACCAATGGGAGAGTTCAGAGATCACAGTGTTCTCTGAGACCACCCCCCATCAATATGCAGATGATATGAAGGACTACAAGAATTGTGATATATTGGTGGTGATGAGTTTCAATTTGTACTTATGAGTCAAACTGATCTAGACTAAAATTCTGGCTGGAATCACCACATGTGACCTCAAGCAGGTAAATGAATTTTTTAAATCTTAGTCTTTCATCAGCACAGTATGGTTTGGGGGTTTACTCTTCATGTAAAATCAATTATTACATATGAACCCATTTATATAATGACTGATGCAACATTCATGGTTGTTAAGTATGCACACTAAGTAATATTCTCACCAGGTGAAACTAAAAATCACTGTAACCCTAAAATTGTAGTAAAAGTAAATTAAATTTCTTTTAGATACTTGAGTTGAGCATAAAGAAAGTAAAACATTGATTTGCAAAGTCAAACCAAAGGCCTCAGGACATGTCTGCAGTGCACAGTAGAAAATATTTGGAGAATAGGGAGGTCTTCTATAGTATTCCCCAAAGGCTCAGGAATTTTTCCCAAATGAAACAAATTAAATAAACATCATTGCTCTTTGGACCCATTAATTTTTCCAAGCAAAATGAGATGCTCTTCAAGGCCTAGAACTATTTTGGGGGGTCATTTGTCCTCCAAATTTGCTAATCATTTTTTGTTCTATGTACTGTCAAATCAGCATACAACTTGAAGCAGCAATATGTAAATTTCAATGCAAAAGGAAGTATTTCTGGAAAAATGATGGAAAAGTATAGGGGTTTCCATGTTTGAGTATGGATAAATTGTGTTTGCATACCTGTGTGCAATTATTTTCAAATGTTCCAGAAATAACCACAAAACAGTGAAAGTACTTTGGGGAACTACTTTTAACACATGCATTCTAATGGTCCCTGTTTCAGAGATCATACTGTTAACCCCATGTGTGTACGGCCGGGAAGATGGAGTACAAGTAGTATAATGTATTGGTGGTCATGAGCTTCTGTTTGAGGTTATGAGTCAAATTGATCCTAATTAAAATTCTGGCTGTAATTACCACAGGTGACCTTAGCATTAGCAGTTAAGTAAATGTTTTTATGTTTAGTTTTTTCATCTGTAGAGTGGGTGGGAGCCTACCTTTTGTCTAAAATCAATTATTATACATAAATCAATTTATACAGTGTCTGATGTAACAGTAGTGGTTATTAAGTATGCCCACCACGTATGTATCATTTTGGTCATGTTATTCCTAAAATCATTGTTACCCTACAATTGTTGTCAAAATAAATTAAATTTCTCTTTTAGATACTTGGTTGAGGATAAAGAAAGTAGAGACTGATTTCCAAAATTTAAGCGAAATGTTTCAGGACTGGTCCTTGGTGCACTGTTGAAAATATTTTGGGAACAGTCAGGTCTAATGTAGTTTTCCAAGAGGGCTCAACATTAGTCGGGTCTAATGTTGTTTGCCACACAAAACAACATAAATAAACTTCATTGCAGTTTGTTCCCCTTAGTTTTTCCAATCAAATGAGATGCCTTTAAGGACCCAGAGAATAAACATTGAACCCAACAGCAACAGAGATCTTCATATCCTAATAAATTCATTGAATCTATATAACGTTATGCTACATGACAGCTGAGTCAAAGATGAGATTGAGAAGGAAATCATTAGATTTCTTCAACAAAACAATAATGAAGCCAGAAGCTGTCAAAACCTGTGGGACACTGCAAAGGCTGTCCTAAGAGGCAAATTTATGGCACTGGATGCCTTCATCAAGAATACAGAAAGAGAGCAAGTTGACAACCTGATGGGTCATCTGAGGTAACTAGAAAAGGAAGAACAATCTTACCCCAAACACAGCAGAAAAAAAGAAGTAGCCAAAATTGAAGCAGAATGAAATGAATTTGAAAACACAACAACCATTCAGAAGATCACTGAAACACAAAATTGGGTCTTGGAGATTAATAAAATTGATAAATCCTTGGCCAGACTAACCAGAAACAGAAAATAAGATCTCTAATAACTTCAATCAGAAACAAGAAAGGGAAGATGACAACAGACACCACAGAAATAGAAAAGATCCTTAACAATTATTATAAAAACTCTGTCCCCAGAAATATGAAAATGTAGAGGAAATGGATCAATATCTGGAAACCCATTATCTGCTTAAACTCAACTAGAAATAATTAGAATTGTCCTTATTGAAAACAATATGGAAGTTACTCCAAAATTAAAACTAGAACCACCACATGATCCACCAACCCCATTTCATATACTGGGAACATATCCAAAGGAAATGAAATCAGTGTGTTAAAAGACATCTGCGTTGCCATCTTTACTGCAGCACTATATACAGTGGCCCAGACACTAGAATCAACCTAAGTATCCATCAGTGGATGGTAGAGAAAACTACTCGGCCTCAAAAAAGAAGAAACTGTCATTTGTGACATTAGAGATGAACCTGGAGACATGATATTAATGTGGGACAATTCAGACATGATGTCTCTTATGTGTGAAATCCAAAAATGTTCAACTCATGGAGGAGAATGGTGATTTCAAGGTGTTGTGAGGAAGGGAAGGATTGGTCAAAGGGTACAAAATTTCTGTTACATAGGAGAAATATGTTCAAATGATCTATTGTACAACATGGTGGCTACAGTCAATCACAATTATCTTCTTGAAAATTGCTAACAAAGTAGATTTTAAGTGTGTCACCACAAAAAGTTATAAGTGAGGTAATGTTAATCAGCTCAATTTAGCCATTTAAGATGTGTCCATATGAATATTTTAGAGCATCATCTTGTACAGGATAGATTTATATAACTTTTGTCTGTGAATTAAAAAATAAATAAAAAATTAAAAACATAATTAATATTGAATTATATAGTAGTTACTAAATTTGAGAAGAAATTGTCTTCAAATACATTCAAATTATATTTTGACAACATAAAAACACCTAAAAAACAATCTAGTACTAATTAGATTGGCATTTGATTGGACTAATTTATAAATTATTTTATAGCAATTATTAAAAAAGAGACTCCATGAGGCAACTCTTCAAAATTAACACATAACTGCATGTGGTAAAATGCAGTTGTGTTAAAATCTATTTTGAAATTCAGTCTAACTGTCCTTAAAATCGCTTTGTCAGCAAAGTTTTGCTATATTTAATTTGAAACAAGTCATTTTATAATGCAACAATTAAGGTCAACCTATCTTTGTTGTTTGCTTCTGAATAAAAGGGATTTTGGTGACATAGGCTGTGTTTTTATAGTTAGTAAAACAAACTTCTTATTGTTTCAGGTTCATTGATGGTACATAGAATTATGTTACACTGTTTGCATTTGTTAAGTAAAGTCCCTCTTATAATTGTGTCTTGCTTCCAAGTGGTGCACCATACACCATAACTGCACTCCCTCCCTCTTCCCCCACGTGGAATTGATTTGAAGTTTTCTCCTATGTCAGTACATATTAGATCATCTACCAGCTTCATATTGCAATGGAGTACATTCTTGCTTCTCCATTTTTGTGATGCTTTCCTAAGCATAATGTGTTCCAACTTGATCCAGACTAATACAAGATGTAGAGCCCATCTTTTTTAATGGCTGAATAGTATTCCATGGTATACATATACCATAGCTTGCTAATCCATTCCCAGGTTGGTGGGCATTGAGGTCATTGCTACATTTTGGCGATTGCAAATTGAACTGTGATAAACAGTCTAGTACAAATGTCATTGTGATAAAATGATTTTTGTTCTTCTAGGTAGATGCCTAATAATGGGATTACAGGATCAAATGGGAGGTCTGATTTGAGTTCTGTGAGGATTCTCCATATTTCCTTCCAAAAAGGTTGTATTAATACACTTTATTTTTTGATGTCACAAGCATAGCCTGCCTCTCCCTTATATCTCACCACATAAAGACAAACTTGTACTTACGTTTGAACACAAGAATACTTTTCCCTATGTATTTATTAACCATAGTGATAGTTTTTCTTAGAAATCCAACTTATGAGCGACAAATCATAAAGTCTCTACGTTTTCATCGGTTCTTTACAAGGTCAAAAATTAATTCTATGTTCCCTTTTATTTCCCTACCAACTTTGAGATAACTTTGAGATAATAGTTTTGGGAACATTTATTTCAAATGAAGATTTGCAATAAGAAAACATTATTAGTATGGAATTAGGAATAAAATTCAAAATGGTGATAACACATTACTTATTTCTTATATCTTAAATTCTCTCACTATGTCTTTTTCACTTTTTACTTAAATATAAAATCTAATGTAACATCTATTTTTTTATTTTCAAAAAGATGTAAAGCTAATATTCCACACGCACACACACACACAAACCAACTCATGTAACAGCTAAGAAAAAGATCCAAGAAAAATGAAGCATGGGGCATTTTTTTCAAGTTCCTTATAATAATCACCACTGAAATATTTTACGAGATATGGAAATACATCATTTTGGTATATATTGATTAGTTACACGCTCAGAAGAGGAAAACTGTTTTTGTTTTGATAGATTATCAGGATATGAGAAATCACAAGAAACACACTTTAGAAAATGATGCTGTCTGTCTTATCTCTGGTGTGAATGGAGGTATAGGGAACAGGCATGACAGAGGTCCCTGGCACACGTCTCACCTTGCTGCTGCTGTGCTTCTTCTTGCTCACCGAGGGTGACCCTGGTTGCCCAGGGCTGGGAACTGAACTGGATCCCGCTGATGTAGGACCTGAATGAACGTGAGATCCTTTTTCAATTACCGATGACAAAACCAGTGGTGACTGCTGCAGAGAAACCTTCTGGAGTTCTGCTGCCAATTGCTTAGGATCAACCCCGGGGGATTTTGCTTTATCCACTACAACAAAATGAAATAGTTTTATATATTTATTTCTTTCATGGACAGTTAATAACATGAAACTATTTGAGTTCTAGGTAAAAAAGGCAAGATGTTATGTATAAAGTAAGCTAAACTTTAAAAATTAAATTAACTTAGGACATTTTCATATATCCATTCCTAAGGAATTCTAGAAAAGTGACATAACTTAGCAATTAGTAATTGGGCTGCAATAAACATTCTGGTACAAATATCTTTGTTATAATGTGATATTTGGTCTTCCAAGTGCCCATCGATCTACAAATGGATTAATAAATTGTGGCATATGTACACCATGGAATATTATGCAGCTTTAAAGAAAGATGGAGACTTTACCTCTTTCATGTTTACATGGATGGAGCTGGAACATATTCTTCTTAGTAAAGTATCTCAAGAATGGAAGCAAAAGTATCCAATGTGCTCAGCCCTACTATGAAACTAATTTATGGCTTTCAAATGAAAGTTATAACCCAGTTATAACCTCATAGGGGGAAAGGGGAAAGGGATGGGAGGGAGCAGGGAGGATGGGCGGAGGGAGGGTGATTGGTGGGATTACACCTGTGGTGCATCTTACAAGGGTATATGTTAAACTTAGTAAATGTAGAATATAAATGTCTTAACACAATAACTAAGAAAATGCCAGGAAGGCTTTGTTAACCATTGTGATGAAAATGTGTGAAACAGTCTATAAAACCAGTGTATGGTGCCCCATGATCACATTAATGTTCTCAGCTATGATTTAATAATAAAAAATAAATAAGTAAGTAAATTCTAAATACTACATGGGACATACTTATACTAAAAAAGTATTTTTGTTTGAAATCAAATTTAATTTGGCATCTTGTATTTTTGTTTGCTAAATCTGGCTACTCTATTTCTGTAAGATGTAATTTATGCTCTATATCCATGGTTCTCAACCTTTCTGGCACCAGGGATTGGTTTCATGGAAGACAAATTTTCCATGAATGGGGTGATGTGGGGGGGTTGCGTGGGTAAAGACATACAACAGAAGGCAGAGCTCAGTTGGTGATGGAAGACATCGGGAGCAGCTATAAACATAGAAGAAGCATCTCTCACTCACTCACAGCTCACCTCCTGGAGTGCAGCCCAGTTCCTTACAGGCCACAGGCCAGTACTGGTCAGCAGCCAGGTTAGGGACTAGAGCTCTCACCATCACAAATATAATGCCTTTTCTGGAATTACTGGTATACCTCCACCTAATAGCCAAGGAGTAGAAGAAGCAGGAGTGCTCATTACACAAAATAGTATGCCAGAAAACAGTTGGTTTCCCAAAGTTACAACTGTGGTGCTGCTAGGCATCGTCATCAGGAAAGGAACGTTGTCCCCAAGAGAACATAACAATGGTAACTGTTGAACTGAAAGCTGAGGCTCCTCACGCTGGGGAATCTACAGACAGAGAGCAGGATTTCGGTGTTTCCTGGTGTTCTGGTGATGTAGTGCTGTGTAACAATCTCCTCCACAACCAGGGACTCCTGGAGACAATAACTGATCTCAAAATTCTTCAGTTGGCCAGGTTCAAAGAAGACATTTTATCTCTGTTTCATGTCCAAGACAGCTAGAATGGTACCAAGTCTGGGGGTGGGAAACACCTGACAGTTCAAGCATTTCTGTCTGGTGGTCGACGCTGGCTGCTGGGTGGTACTTTGGCTGGATGTGACACTGGAACTTCTGTATGTGGCCTTTCCATATCATCTCTTGGCATTCTTATAGCATGGTGGTGGAATCCCAAGGGGTCAAGTATCCCCAGAAAGAAAATTGTGTAAAAACTGTATTACCTTTTCTGACCTGGCTTTGAAAGTCATACAGAGTCATTCCTCCCACACTTTATTTGTTGAATATGAGTTGCCAAGTTCAGCCTAAATTTAAAAGAAGAATTAGACACTACCATTTGATGGGAAGACTGTCAGAGAATTTGAGGGCATTTTTAAATCACCGAAGTCTGCCATCTGTTCACAATTTCTTTGTGTTTCTCCTACATGCAAAGCACACTCACCTCTATTCAATACTCTCCCAAATTCTCATTCATTATGACATCAGTCTCACATGTTAGGTCCCAAACCTCATCTACACCAGACACATGAGGCTTACCGCTTGTGGCTCCTTGAACATAATTCTTCCTCTACAGTCCCTCTTGACCTGAGAACCACTAAACTAAAGAGACAAGGTGTCTTTCCCCCACACATCTCATAGTCAAAGAAGGGACAGGATAAGATAGTGTTTATAAACCTTCCTGTTAAAAAGATGAGTCTCTTCTCCATAGCAATTCTGAAATTTGGATAGGGACAGGTTTGATTTTAACATCTGGAAATGATTTTAATGGAATAAAGATAGTATTTCCAGCAAATGGTACCATAACAACTGAACAACATGCAAAAAATAATCTAGACACAGACTTCATACTTTTCACAAAAACTGATCTAAAATAGATCACAGACCTAAATGCAAATGCAAAATTAAAACTAAATGCAAAACTATAAAACTCCTAGAAGATAAAATAGGAAAAAAAATCTAGGCAACTTTGAGTTTGGCAATGACTTTTTAGATACAACACAAAAAGTACAATGCATGAAGGAAAAAAAAATGATAAGTTTAACTTCACTAAAATTAAATGCTTCTCCTCTGCCAAAGACATTGTTTAATGAATGAAAAGGCAAGCCACAGACTGAGAGAATATCTTTGCAAAACACATATCTGATGAAGGACTTATAATCAAAATAGCTAAAGAACAATTAAAACTCAACAATAAGCAAACAAACAACCCAATTAAAAAATGGGCAACAGATCTGAACAGACCCCTCACCAAAGATATACAGATGGCAAATAAGCATATGAAAATATGTTCAACATTATACATCATTACGAGATTGCAAATTAAAACAACAAAAGAACTACACTATTTTTAAATGTACTCTTCATTTGTTTTAATCCGATATGTTAGGATATGCAGACACACAAATCACTGTCAGGAAAGACATTTCTATGCTCACAGATCCCTAAAACAGGAGGCACATGGCGCACCGTGTAGGGCCACATGGGGGAACACCAGCGCCAGCCAAGGGGCAGATGGAGCCAGGGAAAGCAAGGTGAAGACTTTAGTGTGGTTTTCTCAGTAAGAAATGGGCAAGGCAAAGTAAGCAAATTGAGGATTAGCTGAATACTTAGTTTCAATAATTTTGATGGGCTTTGGGGTGCAGGAACTGTCCCAAGTTGTCTGGTACCTGACTCTGGGTTGACTAGGATGAAGAAATATTGTTCTAGTGTGTGAGCATTCTATTTAGGAGGTAGGGGAAGATTACAGGTTTCTGATTGTCCAGTTTACCTATGAAAGGAATGCTTATGAGGAAGTAATTTGCTATCTCTAGGAATGAGCTAGCCCTGAGGAGAATAGTCTCTCTCTCATCACAAGCCCCTCAGACATCAAAGTATCACAAAACACAGAAAATGGAAAACAAAATTAGTGCAGCGCGCCTATCAGAATGGCTAAAATCCAAAACACTGACAATATCAAATGCTGGCAAGAATGTGGTACAGCAGAAATTCATTCATGGGTGGGACCACAAAATTTTACAGCCAATTTGGCAGTTTTTTAAACAAAGCTAAACATAAGCTTACCATATGGACCACCAATCATGTTCTTAGGTATTTACCTAAATGAGTTGAAAATTTATGTTTATACAAAAACTTGTATATGAGTATTTATAGCAACCAAGAATTTTTTTCATTTTTCAATTTTGGCAAAGTGGAAGTAAATCAAGATGACCTTCAATAGGTCAATGAATAAACAAATGTGATATATCCATAAAATGAAATATTACTCAGTGATAAAAACAAATGAGTTACCAATCCACAAAGAGATATAGAGGATCCTAAAACATCTATTTTTCAGTGACAGAAGATAGTCTGAAAAGGATGTGTATTACATGATTTCATTATATGACATTCTTGAAAAGGCAAAACATGGAAATATAAAAAGATCAGTAGTAGCCTGGGATTAAGCTGCAGAGGAAGAAAGGGATAAATAAGAGCAGCACATTACTTTTTTTTTTTTTTTTTTTGGCCAGGGCTGTGTTTGAACCCGTCACCTCCAGTATATGGGGCCCAGCATCCTACTCCTTTGAGCCATAGGCACCAACCAGCACATAACATTTTTAGGGCAGTGGAACTCTTCTACCTCTGTGATGCCTCGGTGGTGGCGACATGGTATTAGGCGTTTGTTGAAACTCATGGAATTATACAACATAAAGCATGAACCTTAATGTAAATAATAGGCTTTTGTAATAATAAGGTATCGCTAACAATCCGCCAATTGTAAAAATGTACCACATTTATGCAAAAACTGTGTTGGCAGAGACTGGGCTATAGGAACTCATGGAACTTTCTGTGCTGTTCTTTTGTACACTTATATCTGCTCAGAAAGTCTTTTAAAAATGAAAATGCGAGCACAAGAGAAGATATTTTCATTTTATATAGCTGACCAAAGATTAATATTCAAAATATTTAGGAAACCATTACAAGTTAATGAGAAAAAGAAACAAAACATTATTTTAAGGGCAATGAACAAGAAATTCACAGAAAAGAAATCAAAAAGGCTAATCAATCTGTATACTGAATGCAGCTATATACTCAAAACAGCAATAAAATTGATATGATTCTCATTGACTAAAATCTAAAAGTTGAGCAATTTCAAATGATAGTGAGACTGTAGAGCATGAGAAAATGTTACACATTGTTGTTAGGCAGGTAGGTTGGATCATTTGTCTTGGCAAGATCTAGTTGTTTAAAACTCATGTGTATCATTCCACACAGCCAACTGCACCTACTGGAATAAATCCAAGAGAAACAGTTACACTTGCTCAAAATGAGACACATACAAAAGTGGTCATTACAACATAGTGGATAGTATTCTAAATAAAGAAAAGAATAGAGAGTGAAATATATACAAATGGAATACTACAAAGTATTTAAATGAGTAACCTTGAGCTATATACATTAACAGGAATAAATTTCCAAAACAAAATTGAATGAAAATAGCAAAATGATATGTAGATAATGATATTTGAAAACATGCAAATGATTATTGAGGATACATATATATGTACTATAACAATAAAAGAAAAACAGGAAGGGAAATAATAAACAGCAAGTTTTGAGGAAGTGATTGCCCCTGAGGAAAAAGAGAAAAGGGATTGGAGAAAGTTACACAAGGAGCTTCCACTACACCTGTAATGTTTTCCTTCTTTAAATAAATCTGAAGCAAATATTGGCAAAATGTCAAGATTTTATTTAAAGCTGGGTGGGGGTACATGACTGTTTGTTCTCTTTGTTGCTATCCTCTTCTGTATATTTGAAGTACTTAACTTTAATTAGTAAAAGAATGAGTAGATAATAAATCAGCTCTATAGTGTTTATCTTAAAGATGAGAAAGAAATAGTGAGTGAAAGATGTCAGCTGGAGCAATGAGCTCTTAAGAACTATCCCCATGAAAATATATTGAGTTCACTGGGCTCTGCTCAAGAGGCAGTGATGAGACTTAATGCTGTCATGGACATATACATCCCAGAGAAAGATGCCTAAAACCAGAAGCAGTGACAGGGTCAGAAGCCCTCCTACTCTTAAGAAAGAAAAGCTGTCGCAAATCACCATTTGCAATGATCTGATGGGAATGGGAGGTTTCTCTATCAGGAGTCTTCTCGTTCTTTTTTTTTTTTTTTTTTTTTGAGACAGAGTCTCAAGCTGTCGCCATTGATAGAGTGCTGTGTGGCATCACAGCTCACAGCAACCCCAAACTCCTGGACTTAAGCAATTCTCTTGCCTCAGCCTCCCAAGTAGCTGAAACTATAGGCACCTGCCTCAATGCCCAGCTATTTTTTGGTTGTAGTTGTCATTGTTGTTTGGCAGGCCAGGGCTGGATTCGAACCCACCAGCTCTGGTGTATGTGGCCGGCACCTTAGCTGCTTGAGCTACAGGCACCTAGCCAGGACTCACTCTCCTTGTTCTCTGAAAACACTATCAGCTGAATGGTCACTACTAACAAAACTGAACCGGAGAATGAAAGCTTTGTTTTCTCTCTGACTATCCCTCCAATACTGGTGTAGCTGTTCAGTTGTTAAAAAACCTTTTGCATTGCATATCTGCACTGTTGTTATGGAAGTTGATCGTGCCGTCTGTAATTATGAGCAGGAGTGTGAATATTGTGTGATATAAAGTTTATGTGCATACAGATTGATTGGAAAAGCAAAGAAACACTCAGCAGAACTTAGGAGTAAAGAGATTATGACTCTCCTTGAGATTTTGGCGTGGGTTTGGCTTTTCTCCAAAGAGCTATCCAATTCATTCCCCCAAATAAAGGAAGAAATGAGAGAAAATAGAGGCAAATATAAGAATCTTCTTCTTCTTTTTTTTTTTTTTTTTTTTAGAGTTTTCCTTCTTTAGTCAATGGAAATCAAATTTAACCAGAAAATAAGGGCAAGAATAAAAATCAGCAGCAAGAACCACTTTCTGAATTGGCTAACATGAAGATCAAATAGTGAGGCCTCCTGGAAATGTACTAAGATGAGAGTCTGGAAAACTGAGCTTGAACATTTGCTCTGACATTAATTACCACTTCTTCATAATTTGGTCATTGAATCTATAAAAAGAAGGCTTAAGGCTACATCAATGTTTCTCAAACGTGGTCCTTAGGCCATCTCCATGGGAATGGTGCAGAGATACTAATCACAAATACAGATTCCTGGACCACACCACACCTACAGGATTAGTACACATCGGCCAAGCTAATGAGGTACATTTTTATTACTTCTTCATGAGTCTGTGTATATAGTTTAAGATCCATTAATGAGTGCACCAGACCACAAATGCCCCTATGCCAGTCTCCAATGATTAAACGTGATTCCATTGGACTACGTCTCTATATTCTATGACCTTTCTCTGCATTCGGTAAGAGAACTAATGTATTTGTTTCTTTAAGTTTTTGATGAATTTTCTGAAGGCAATGCACGACCTACCCTTTGAATAAAATTGTTCATATTTTCTAGTACACAGAGCTTTCTCTAGAGAAATGTCTGTTGATGATACTGATGAAGATAATAACAAATAGAATGGATACTCTTTAACGCTCTGAAGCATGATCATTTAATTTCATGCAATGAAACAAGATGGGGATATTTATAAAAGTTATTTAGAAAGGAAGGTAAGATCTTTTATAGGAAATACCCAGGATTACCTTCCTTAGTTTATTCCCTTCTATATTCATCTGCAATATTTCACTGTGTTGATTTTAGTTCGGTTTCTATAAATTTGCTTTCTACTCCTTTTCTTTCATCAAATATTTGCTAAATCTTCTAAATGCCAGGAGTTTTGCTTCATGCATGGGCTAGTAAGATTAAAAAAAGACACGTTATCTCTCTGCAGAGGATTCACAAGGTTGGGGGTGAGCAGACAATAAACACTAACATAATATTGTGTGGGGGTTAAAACAGTTATGAACAAGGTGATTTAGCACCACCGGAGAAGAAGCAACTTGCCCTTTTGGAGGGATGTCAAGGAGCTTTTCACCAAAGAGATGACACTGGATCTGGGTATTAGAAGCTGTGTTGTACTAGTGTGGGAGGGAGACCAAGCAGTCCAGGAAGAATGTGAAGAAAATTCTAGCGAGAAAGCCTAAGGAAAGACACAAAGGTTTAAAATAATACCATATGCTTAAGAAATGACACCTTGTCCTTTGTTTTAGGGAAAAAAAGATGGGATGTGAGTTTAAAAAATAAATTTGGGTTCAAATAGGGAAGGCTGTGAAGACCATGCTAAAACTTAAGGTAATTTTTATTTCAGCCTAATGTTATCAGTGAGCAGTGATGGACCTGCCTTGATCTGTACTTTAAACCATTCTCTGGAACAGCTGTGAAAAGTGGAGAAAGAGGTAGAAACCAGAAGCTAACAGGCCAGGTAAGAGACCAGTGAAACAGTCTAGGGAGTTAGTAAAGAAGCAGTAGCAATAGAAAAAAGAACAGACCTGAGTGTTACTTCAGAATCTGAAAGGGTTTGCCGGGATCAGACGTGTGGGAAGGTGGGAGGGGGCTAGAGGAAATGTTAAAATATTTCTGTGGTTTCTAGCTTTGGAGAATGAGCAGGTGGAAGTATGGTTAACAGAGAGAGATTGACAAAGAACAGGAGCAGAGTGTGGTGGGATAAGCTTGGTTTTGAACATCTGGAGTGTGAGGGGCTCGCACTAATCCAGGGATTTGGAGCTCGTGAGAATGTGGACTTGAATTTATACATTGGGAAGGCATCAGCATAGAGTTAATAACAAAATATAACTGACCTATGGAAGGTTCCCCATTGGGAAGTTAGAATAAAAGTGCACAGGAGGTGAGAAACTGGAGGACATGGGCATTGAACCGCGATAGCAGACATCATGGTAGATAACCCTTGATAGAATGAGACAGGAGAAGGTACGCATCTATTTACTGTGATAAAAGAAAGTGCTAAAGTTAGATAAAGGCACAGAATTGCTTAAATTACCTGTGCCTAAGATAGTAATTAACTATGTTACAAAATTTCTTTCTTCAGACTGGACCATGCCAGACCCATAACATGCAGAAGAGAGGTTTTGCAACCAGGCACAGTGGTTCATGCCTGTAATTTCAGCACTTAGTGAGGCTGAGGCAGGGGGTTAGCTGGAGGCCAGGAGTTTAAGACTAGCCTGAGCAACATAGTGAGAACCCATCTCTACAAAACATTGAAAAATTAGATAGGTAGGCATGATGGCATGTGCTTGTAGTCCCAGCTACTCAAGGATCATAAATATGTAAAGTATACTAATGAAAAGCACCAATATTATTCAATCGACTGTTAATAGTAAAAGAAAGAAAGAAATGACACTTGGGTCACATCCAATATAAAAATAGGTATGCTGTTACTGTTTTGACCATTGATTAAATCTTTGGTAAGTTTTTCCAGAATCTGAAATTTAGAATTTTTAATTAAAAAATTGACAGGAAAAAAAACTATATAATGAGGAAAACTCTCAGAAATAAAAGGAAATTAATTAGTTATATTTTAATTTTCTTTTAAAATCTCTATTTTTTATGCTTTTCATGCTAAAATTGATACAGTGATGAGGAAGGTAGAACATGAACTTCAGAAATTTATAACAACATAGACTCTTTCACTAGATGAATAATTAACTTAGCAATTCAGAGAACAAGAATTAGAACTCATTATTATTTTAATTCATTCAGCATTTTTTAAACAAATTTTTATTGAGCGCTTACCATATGCCAGACATTGTTCTAGGAGCTGAGATACAGATATCAGTGAACAAGATAGATGACAAGTTCTGCTTTTGTAAAGCTCATGAACAAGCAAGTAACTGATTCATAGCTAAAGATTGCTGGGGTTAGGAGATAAGGCCAAAAAGAGGGATAGGATGTGTGTGGAGTGATCAATTATTGAAATTGTAAAAAACATGGTCAGGAATTTGAGATTTGAAACATGACTTCCAGGAGGGTAGAGAGAAAGCCACATAGACACTGGAGGAAGAAATGGTTCCAGGAGGAGATTATAGCAAAGGCAAAGCCAGGATGTGGAACACGATTACTGTGGTGGGGGCACAGACAGGAGTCCTGAGACTCTGGATGAAATGAAAGGATCCAAGAGGACAGAGGCAGGTTAGTGGGGAGAGGCAGTGTTGGGTCACATCACATAAGCTTTGTAGGCCATTATGAGGACTTTGCCTTTCCTCTGATATCAGATGAAATGCCACTGGAGGTTTTCAAGAGGAGTTAGAAGAATCCCACAGTCTGATGTTGCAATGGAATTATGCAACCAGCAAAATATTTGTGGTTGACTTACTAATAGAAATATGCTTCTCATGCTGGGTGTAGTGATGCTCATGTGTGGGATCCCAGCCACTGAAGAGTCTGAGTCAGGAGGATCACTTGAGACTAGTAGTGTGAGGGGAGGAGACAAGATGGCTGACTGAAACCAGCTTTCCACAGAGGCTCCCGTCCAGAAGGAGAGTTAAAGGACAAAAATTTAGCAATTAACCTGGTGGATTTAAGCTGCACCAAGACAGTAGGCTGAAGAATGCACATCAACCCTGCTGAGGCAAGCTGCGACCACAAGGATACAAACAAAAGGTACAAAATCATCACCAAGCTGACGGGAGTCTCCTCCCTCATGAGAACGGCTTGGAGTGCCCCACAAACAAATGGGCAGAGTTCAAAGGTCCTCCCACTACACTCCATGGGAGAGACCCTCTAAAAACTGGACCTGCCTCCCCTACTAGGGTGCCATGGCATTCTCCTGCCAGGCATAAAACTGTGTAAAACTGTATATATTCTCTACCTGCAACTCTGAGCTCCCAGCACTCCCCTCCACTCTCACTCTGAGGTCTGGAGGCTTGTCCCCCAGGAGGTCAGATTTTGGGGTGATTTATCAAGGGGTGTGGGCAGTGCCTAAACTGCAGCTGGTCAGTGCTGACTACGGGGCACGCGAGCGAGGAGAGGACGGTTGGCTGAGAGGGAACCACACTGAGCAGCAGCAGTCCCCTGAGGCACATCTTTTAGGAGCAATATGACCAGGTATAAAACCATATAAAACTGTATATATTCTCCATCTGCAACCCTGAGCTCCAAGCACTCCCCTCCACTCTCACTCTGAGGTCTGGAGTCCTGTCCCCCAGGAGTCCAGACTCTTGGGTGATTTCTCGAGGAGTGTGGACAGCACCTAAGCTGCAGCTGGTCAGCGCTGGACTCTGGAGCACAGGAGCAAGGAGAGGACAGTTGGCTGATAGGGAACCACAGTAGAGCAGCAGTTCCCAGTGGCACAATCCAGCAGCAGTCTTTTAGCAGTAATACAGCTCACACCCAGATATTCTGAAGCCACGCCCCCTGTCTCCCTGGGCAATCAGAGGAGGCTGGCAACCTCCTGTGAGTAAAGGATTTTCCCCAGTACCGGAACCAACTCAAGACCCGGGAAGCTCTCAGAGTGGGGCTGACCCAGAGGACCGCTTTACTGAGCCTAAGACGTACCTGGCCCTCAGGGGATCGTCAGCCTATGGACAAAGGAAGGCAGCAGTATAGAACTGACAGGTAACCGAATACAAAATTGCAGAAGCAAAGACAGGGCTTTGGAATTCAAAACAGCTTCTCTTCTGCAGGGGAATTTAGCAGTTCTGTTTTGTTCTGTCAGTAACTTCAATCAGGGGTGGGGCTGGACCTGAGTGAACACCCCCCAACCTTCATCAAGTGCCCGAGGTTGTCAGGCCTCACCTCCTCCTGCTAGATAGAGGCAGAGCACAGTAACCTGGAAGATTTCCTTGTGATTCAGGCAGGTGCAAACCCCTGGAGTATCTGTTCACTACAGGCAACTGGTCAGCCAACTGCAGGACTATCAGTGACTGGGTGTGACAGTGGTGCAAGGTGGGGAAGGAGGCATCAACCTTCTCAGACTGATCTATTGTCTGGGTGGCTCCTTCTGACTACACGCAGCACTGGAGCAAGCCATATCAGAGTAGTTACCAGACCCCTGTGATCCAGTTCCCAGAGACCTCTTAAACTCTCCCACCCAAGACAGGTGCTGACTGAGACAATTTATTTGGACCTTTCGAACTGAGCCAATCACCTGAGGATTATTCAGGGGGTGCCCTGGGTGTGTGGTTATATGAAGGTTTGATTTTCCTTTTCCAATTGTTGCCGGTGGTGGGTGGGGTGACTTAATTGCTGATATTTCTCCACAGCTGAGACTTCTGAGTAACTGTTTCACTAGGATCGAACAAAAACCAGCAGAAAACTAGACAGAATCACTTAGCCCCACCACAGCAAACAGGGCCCCAGTTTTTCAGGCCACAACACTGTATGGGTCCT
>CAUYPK010055558.1:0-50848 GCA_963574355.1 Loris lydekkerianus
TGGTCCTGGGCTTTTTTTTTTTTTTTTTTTTCCGGAGATTTCTTATGGTTGATGCTATTTCAGGACTTGATATTGGCCTGTTCAAAATTTCCACTTGATTCTGGCTAAGTCTTGGAAGGTGACGTGCTTCCAAGTATTGGTCAAATTCCTTCAGATTTTCATATTTCTAAGAATAATGTTTCTTGTAATATTCATTAAGGATTTTTTGAATTTCTGAGTTCTGGTGTTATTTCGTCTTTGTCATTTCTGATTGATGAAATTAGAGATTTTACTCTTTTTTTTTTCTGGTTAGGTTAGCCAAAGCTTTATCTATTTTATTAATAAAACCTTTTCATAAAACCAACTTTACGATTTATTGATCTGTTGTATAATTCTTTTGTTTTCAATTTCATTAAGTTCTGCTCTGATTTTGGTTATTTCTTTTCTTCTACTGGGTTTGGGGTTGGAAAGTTCTTCCTTTTCCAGTTGCTTGAGATGTCCCATATAATTGTTAACTTCCTCTCTTTCCGTTCTCTTGAGGAAGGCTTGCAGTGCTGTAATCCCTGTTAGGAATGCCTTTGCAGTATCCCAAAGGTTCTGATAATTCGTGTCTTCATTGTCATGGGGTGGTGCCTATTACTCAAAGGAGTAGGACGCTGTCCCCATATTCCAGAGGTGGTGCGTTCTAACCCAGCCCCAGCCAAAACAGCAAAAAATAAAAAATAAATAAAATCATAATAAAAAAAAATCCTTCTTAATCTCATCTCTGACCCAGTTGTCATTCAGCATAAGGTGATTTAACTTCCATGTTTTTGTATGAGTATGCAGATTCCTGTTGTTGCTGAGTTCAACTTTTATTCCATGGTGGTCTGAGAAGATGCAAGGAATAATTTCTATTCCTTTACATTTACTGACGTTAGACTTGTGACCTAAGATGTAATCGATTTACGAAGTATGTTTCATGGGCTGATGAAAAGTATGTGTATTCAGTTTTGTTGGGATGAAATGTTCTGTAGATGTCTGCTAAATCCAAATGTTGGATGGTTAGTTTTAAATCAAAAATTTCTTTGCTCAGCTTCATATTGGAGGATCTATCCAACACTGCCAAAGGAGTGTTGAAATCTTTGGCTATTATGGAGCTGGAGGAAATCAAGTTGCTCATTATTAGAGTTTCTATTAGAGTTTCTCCTATAAATTGAGGCACATTCTGGTTGGCTGCATAAATATTAATAATTGAAATCTCATCATATTGAGTATTACCCTTAACAAATATGAAGTCACCATTCTTATACTTCCTTACTTTTGTTGATTTCAAGGCTATGATGTCTGCAAATAGAATTGCAACACCTGCTTTTTTCTGATTACCATTTGCCTGACATATGGACGACCATCCTTTCATCCTGAGTCTATATTTATCTTTTATGGTAAGATGTGACTCTTGTATGCAGCAAATATCTGGCCTGAGTTTTTGTATCCATCCAGCTAACCTGTGCCCCTTTAGAGGACAGTTTAAGCTGTTCACATTAATGGAGAATATTGATAAGTCTGATAAAACTTTGGGTATCGAGTTTTTGGAAAGTCCAGTGGACATTTTTAATCCTTTTGCCACTGTGGAAGTGGGAGTTTGACCAAAAGTTTCTGAGTGAGTTTACTTTTGTGGTAGAGGACTGGGCTGGTCATTATGGAGGATAGGTCTGAGATCCTGAAGAGGTGGTTTGATTAAGGCAAATTTCTTCAACATATGAATGTCATTAAAGTATTTAATTTCTCCATCATAAATGAAACTCAATTTAGCTGGATACAGGGTTGAAAGTTATTTTGTTTTAGGAGATTTAAAGTCAATGACCACCCGTTTCTGGCTTGAAAAGTTTCAGTAGAGAGATCTGCAGTCATTCTAATATTCTTCTCTTTGTAGGTAATGGCTTTCTTACATCTTACTGCTTTCAGAATTTTGTCCTTCATATTAACTTTAGTGAAGTTAATTATGATATGCCTGGGGGATGTCTTATTCAGATTGAGTCGTGCTGGGGTTCTGAAACTGTCTGCTATCTGAATTTCAGAATCTCTTGTCATGTCTGGAAAATTATCTTTCATAATTTCCTGAAGAAGGGCCTCTGTGCCTTGTGAGGCCACTTCATCACTTTAAGGATTTCAATGACGCAGATATTAGCCTTCTTAGAATAATCCCAGAGCTCTCTGTTAGAATCATCCGTTTTTGCTCTCCATTTTTCTTCCTCTTTGAGAGTTTGGGAGCGTTCAAAAGCTTTGTCTTCAATGTCAGAAATCCTTTCTTCTGCTTGCTCCATTCAGTTAATGAGGGCTTCTACTGTAGTTTTCAGATCTTTGAGGGCTGCAAATTCTTGCTTCAGTGTGTGAAAATCTTTGGTGGTTTTTTCTTTAATTTCATTAAATTCTTGAGACGACTTTTGAATTTCTCCTCGAATTTCTAATTCTGACTTTTGAATTGCTCCTCGAATTTTTAATTACAAATTTTCCTCCATTCTATTAATCTTGTTTGTGATCCAAATTCTGAATTCGATTTCTGACTTCTCGGCCAGCTGTTTATGAATGGGATCTTCAGTTACATCTGCCATATCTGAATGACAGATGGGGGTGGGGGTGTTTGATTTATTCTGGTTATTCATGTTGCCAGAGTTTTTCCGATGATTTCACCCCATGGTAATTTTACATCTTTTGATTTTTCTCCTGGAGCTATGTCAAGGACCCGTACAGTGCTACTGCCTGAGAAACTGGGGACCTATTTGGTGTGGTGGGGCTAAGTGGCTCTGTCTTGTTTTCAGCTGGTCTCTGTCTGACCCTAGTGAAACATTTACTCTGGGTTGAAGTCTCAGCTGTGAAGAAATACCAGCAATTAAGTCACCCCGCCTCCCACAGGTAACAATTGGAAAAGGAAAATCAAAACTTCCTAGAACCACACACCCAGGGCACCACTTAGATAGTCCTTGGGCAATTGGCTCAGTTCAAAAGGTCAAAATCAATTGTCTCAGTCAGCACCTGTCTCAGTTGGGAGAGTTTAAATGGTCTCTGGCAACTAGATCGCAGGCGTCTGCTCACAACTCAAATATGATTTGTTCCAGTGCTCCGTTAGGTCAGGAGGGCACACCCAGCAAATAGATTAGTCTGGGAAGGTTGATGCCTCCTGCCCCACCTTGCACCTCTGTCACACCTAGTCATTGATAACCCCGCAGGCCTGTGACCCAGTTGCCTTTAACGAGCACATACTCCAGGGGTTTGTACCTGCCTGAATCACCAGGAAATCTATATCTGCTCAGCCAGGCTGCTGGTCTCTTCCTCTATCCAGCAGGAGGATGTGAGACCTGATGACCTTGGGTGCTTGATGAAGGCTGGGGAGTGTTCACTCAGTTCCATCCCCACCCCTGTTGATGTTACTGACAGAACAGAACAATTTTGTGGGAATTTGTTTCTGTCCCTGCTAGATTCCCCCTCAGAAGAGAAGCTGTTTTGAGTTCCCAGAACCTGCACCTCAGGCTCTGTCTTTGCTCCTGCTAGCCTCCTGCCCTCCTTTGTCTATAGGCAGATGATCCCCTGAGGGTCAGGTGCATCTTAGGTTCAGTAAAGCTGTCCTCTGGTTCAGCCCCATCCTGGGAATCTCCCAGTGCACGTGTGTTTTCTATTTCCCGTGCTCTACCCAGGCCAGTACTGCCTCAGGCAAGCCTTTTACTCACGGGACCTGCATTTCTTTCCCAGATCTGTTCCATGGTGATTGCCACTTGAGAAGATGCCCAGCCTCCTCTGATTGCCCAGAGAGACAGAGGTTGTGGCTTTGGAATATCCGGGGGTGATCCCTAGTGTTGCCAAAACAGCTTCTGCTCTGCGCCTCGGTGTACCGCCACTCTGGCATGGTTCCCTCTTAGCCAACCATCCTATTCTCACTCCCATGCCACAGAATCAGCACTGACCAGCTGCAGTCCAGGCCCTGTCCACACCCCTTGAGAAATCACTCAAGAATCTGGACTACTGGGGGAGAGGCCTCCAGACCTCAGAGTGAGAGTGGAGGGGAGTGCTGGGAGCTCAGAATTGCAGGTGGAGAATATATAGTTTTATATAGTTTTATGCCTGGTGGGAGAGCACCGTGACACCCTAGTAGGGGAAGTAGGCCCAGTTTTTAGAGGGTCTCTCCCATGGAGTGTAGTGGGAGGACCTTGAACTCTGCTCATTTGTTTGTGGGGCACTCTGAGCTGTTCTCATGGGGGAGGAGACTCCCATCCGCTTGGTGATGGATTCTGTATCTTTTGTTTGTATCCTTAGGGTCACAGCTCACCTCAGCAGGGTTGATGTGCGTTCTTCAACCTTCTCTCTTGGTGTAGCTCTAATCCACCAGGTTACTTGCTAAATTTTTGTCCTTTAACTCTCTTTCTAGACGGGAGCCTCTGTGGAATGCTGGCTTCCGTCAGCCATCTTGTCTCCGCGCCCCCCCCCCCCGGGGCTTTTTCTTAAAGTATTACAAGTTTAAATATATACAGTCTGTAAACTGAAAGAAACAAGAGATGGCCTTCCCCCAGCACACAGCCCGCCTCTCACAGCGAGTCCCTCTGCCATGTTCCAAACAAGGAGACATCCAGCCAGTTTTTAAAAATGTATCCATAAAAGTATAAAATAAATAGTAAGTCTTCTTCACCTATCCTCAATAACTAATCACTTTCTCTAAATCAAACATTGTTAAGAATCTCTCAGGTATTTAAGCAGAAAAAAAGTGATGCTAATATTTACACAAAGGGGAACTTAACGTGCATGCTACTCTTTTACTTTTTTTTAATCTAAAGATCTATTTGGAAATCTTCCCTTTATGTACAGACAGGAAAGCATCCCAGAGTAACAAGGACTGGGCCTAGGAGTCAGAAAGACCACTTGTGTGTTGGGAAATGAGTTGGTTGGTCAGGTCATAAAAGCAGGGACAGTCTTGTCATAAAAGTAGCTGTGGCCAGAAGAAAATCCTGTGGAAAATTCCATTGCATAGAATTTTTTTTTAAGCAATCTCTTATTAATGACCTTTTGTGTTTCCCCCATGTTTTGCTAGTGCAAATGTTGGTAGAGTAACATCCTTAGTGCAGGGATGCAGTATTTTTTTTTAAAGCAATCTGTTCCAATGCAGGCCATTCCAGTTTTTAGAAAATTTGTCCTTGTATTGACCCAATATTCAGCACCATTGGAGTTCCAAATATTCATCATAATTTATAATTTGGGGATCAGAAACAAAGAAACAAATAGAAAAATGTATTATCTGCTTTGTGAGACATTTCACATGCATGCTATTCTTACTTTTTTTTAGTAAAAGAGTTGCATGCTTGTGAAATGTGAATTTCATCATGTGTCCTAGAAGGCATGATAGAGTTAACAAATAAAAAAATACAGGGGACTCAATTACATTTGAATTCAGATAAGTAATGAATAATTTTTTAGTATAAATTCATCCCGTACATTTTCAGAGACATAGTTATACTTTAAAAATAATTAGTATTTATCTGAAATTCAAATTTAACTCGATATTCCATATTTTTCTGGTAATCCTACTCCTGGGTTTATCCTTCCAACTAAAAAAGACCATTTTCTGTGACCATTTCTCATATTATTTTATTCCCAGGTGCTCTAGCTTTGGGGTCATCTTGAAACCGTGACCCAGAACGCCAGAGAAGCAGGTGCTACCTTCATTACCTCCACTCAGAAATGGCTGACCCAGTGCTATCCAACCCGTAAAGACTGTGCCCCAAACACAGACCTATGAGTAAAAGAAGATTCACACGTTTGGCTCCTACTACACAAAGGAAAAGAGAATGAACATCTCTATTATTTATAAAATGTGTCACCAGAAAAGTCCTCAGCAGTCCTGCTTTGCTACTTCAATTTCTTGAGTCCCTGTTCCTTCTGCTTCAAAAGGAAATCAAGAGTCTAGAATTCTCTTCAATTCAAATCTTCTACCTGCTCTGATAATAACACAAAGTGCAATGCTACTGGTACTTTTCTAAATACAAACATTATACATTTATTATTCAACCCACACTTTAAAGGCCTTTAAATTTTTTTTTTTTTTTTGCCAAATTGTTGGATTATCTTTAAATTTGTATAATAGCTGAGGCAGGAGGTTCCATAAAATACATCATATTGCTGCTCAATTAATTATTCATCAACAGGATCATGTGAGCCAGGGCACAGGCAGCGGAACTGTTTATTTTGACACTTTAACCACCAGTTTGGATTGGCCACACGACTAATCAGCTGAGTTCAGCTAATTGTTAGAGTAAACACAGACCATTCCTAGAAGGTAGATTTGGCTTCAATGTTAACCATGAAAAGATGTGATTAAGAAAGGGCAGGGTGTGGGATGAAAAGGGAAGACAGAAATGACAGAGCAAAATAGGGAGAAATGTCTGAAGGAGGCAGGGCAGTTATCACTCTCCCCATTCTTGTGCCTCCCACCCCACCTAGGTCATTTCCACGAGGCCATCATTTTCCTCAATAGCAGTAAAATAGACCCTTAGTACATTTATCATTCTGCAACCTCCTTTTTCACTCAACAATATTTCCTGAAGATTTTTCCAAGCTAGTATTTCCAGATTTCCCTCTCACTGTTTTTACTGCCGCATACAATACCATTGTAAAAATGCACCGCCATTTATTGAGTCCCCTATCAAGTTGTTTACCTTTATTGCTATTATAAACAAGGCAGCCATAAATAACCTTGTTCATTCTTTCTTATGCACATTCAGGAGTTTTGCTTAAGTGTAACTCCTGAAAAATAGAATTTCCTAGTCAAAGAAAATGTAGAACTTTAAGCAGATGCTGCCAATTTGGAAAAGGTCTGGACTTTTTATGTTTTGGGGAGGGGACTGGGTAGCGGCCAAAAGGGATTTTATTCTTATTGATAATGTTTTCACTACTTTTTTAAACAAAGAGAATAAATTCACTTATTAATTATGTAATTAAAATGTTTTAACAAAAGAATGAAATTTTAGAAGACTTCAATGGCTTAAAAAACTGAGTATCAAGTTTAACTGAAATTCAAATTTAACTGGCTATGCTATGTTTATCTGGTAACCCTTAAATTGATCTGAAGCCATTCAACTTGCCAATCCCATCAGGGCAAAATAGCTGTGTTAGTAAGAGAAGGCTGAACTTGTTAGATGCCCCAGCCCCACCCACCCACACACACACACACACACACACACACACACACACACACGTGACTGTCTAAAGGACACCTTTGAATAGGCCATTCCATCTGAATCTGGTCATGTGCTCTGGATAGTTTCTGAGGGAGCCATCAATGAGTAGCTTCCCATTCAGGTTTTGAATAATTTAAATGAAGAAATCAGAGGTCACATGTCTTTATTAAGCTGATTTTGGCAAATGTGAGAATTCAGATTCTGTCTGCCAAGAGGGAGTCCTACTAATACTGAGCCTCAGAACAGGGTAGGGTGGCCCACCAGTCACAAGATGATGGCCTAGAGCAGGCTCAGCCCTATACCCTGTCCCTGTTAGTCAAGGTCACTCTCAAATTAGGATGATTCAAGGAGATTCCATCAAAAGTTCAAGGAGGAAAAGTACTCTGAGGTGAAGAACAGCCCGTGTCTTAAGATCAACCAGCAGGCACCAGGCTCTACAAGGAGTTTTTCCTCAGAAAGTTCACTGGGGAGCACCCTAAGATCTACTCCTGTGGGGGGTATGAAACAGGGCTGGGCCAAGAGAGGGATGACCTGCAACGCAGTGATGACAGAGGCCTCAGTTGGTCCCACAGGGACTTCACGAACCCTCCCAGGTGCCTTGCTTGATGCAGAGAAATTGAGGCACCTGCATTGGCCACATGCTGGACTGGACTGAGTGTTGTTCCCTGAGGAACAGAGTGTGACCTGGATGAAAAGAGATGGCTGCCTTTCCTGAAGGTGATTCCCTAAGAGGGACTCAGCTGAGCATCACAGGTCACCCACACCCTCAGGAGCTAGGAGAATGACTCCTCAGTTCTGATGGGGGATCTGGGCAGCACCTTATAGCATTCTCCAGGGATCAGCCCCCAGGCCACTTGGGTTCATTTTCCTTATACAGTAAAACTTGGGAATTGCTCCTCCAAGACTGGCTGACCTACTTTCCTAGGTAAACTCACAAGGGGGAAGTTAGAGACCTGACTGACCTCCCCGTGCTACAGCTGGTCTCCCAGTGACTCCTCACATCATCCCTCCTCCCTCAGCCCACATTCCCCTCGCCCTCGGCCAGCACCTCTGCTGGTCCAATGGCGTATGGGTGAGTCACCCAGACCCTCATGAATAAGATCAGAGCCCTTCTCAGGCCATAGCCACTGTATTTGTCCATTTATTATTAAAAACAGGCGGGGATGATCCAAGAGAACCTCAGGCAGTAACAGCAGCCCTGCAGTCCTCCTGATCACCAGGAGTCCGTTACTCCTGCTGGGATGAGGACCATTCCCCTCACCTGGAGACCTTGGCCTAGTGTTCAGTCAGCAGGTGTAGCCTAAAGCTTAATGGGACCCTTGCTGAGCTTCCTGATGGAAGTGCTCTGTCTCTGGAAACTGAGACCCCCACGCCCCCCAAAGCCTAGAAGTACAGTAGAGGAAGCACAAATCTCCGAGGTAGATCACCTGGGGTGGGACAAGCTGGGCCATGCCTGTTTCCATTCCTTGGTTTCCAGACTCACAATCGCTACCTCCTGAGGACACAGACCCATGTAATGGTTGTTGGTTTAGGGTGTACACTGTGTCCTGGAGGATGCTGCCCACACTAACGGTTTATTCTCTTTAATCTGGGTCATGGATGGCTCTTAAGAAGCTGTTTCATTACCCCCACAAGACCTCACTCCCTGGGTGATGCAGTACATGATGACGCCAGTGGCTACACAGTCCCGGACCCACTACCGCACCTCCTTGACTTTAACTGGCTCCTGGGTGCAGATGGTACACGGGGGCCTGCGCCAGAGAGACCCAAGCACAAACCCTTTGAGAATCAGAGACGCCTTCAGGCAGAGAAGGCATCTCTCTCGTATCGCTGCACGTGCCAATGCAATTACCATGAGCCCCCTGCTCCTTCTCAGATAAGAGGGGACCAAGGCAATCACTTGCCTCCAACTGGCTGGTTGTTCTCCACAAAGGATGGTGGCAAATCAGTGGCTCAGTATTTCTTCCTAGAAGGCTGGACATTTAGCAGTGGCTGATCAGCCTTAGTGAGAGAGAGCCCACGCTGTTGGGAATATATTAATACATAGCTTCTGTCTCTGCCACCAAGGTGTGAAGTCCATTCTGCCAGTGTGGGAATGTCCGGTCAACTGGCTGAGCCACTGTGCCTGCTTAACTGTTTAGTACCCCTTGCAGGGAGGATGCTGTCTGTCAAGCATTGATATTTACACAAAGCTTGTCACACATCATGCTCCCTCTCAAAGAAGCTTCCATATGACCCTTCCTCAGAATCCTCCAATCCGTCTCCATGCAGGCCCTGGCTGACCAAACAAGCCATTGATTCCTGACCAGGAGCCCACTTGCCTTCTTACTGTGGGTCACTTCTCTTTGCACACAAAGTAACCATGCACACCTGCCAGATCTCTGCCCGTGTGGGAGGATTTCTCTCCCCTCTTTCTATCTGGGGTAATGAACGGCACATGTCTTAAGTCGGCAGAGATTTGTGGCAGGAAGTTTACTGGGGAGTACCGTATGGAGCAGTGGTCAAGCAGGCCATTTGCAGCTTCCAGCCATAGGAAGAGCCAACCCGTTAGTGAACACAGAAGTCTGGCCTTTCACCTCCTCCATCAGCTGGTCCTCAGGGCCTCCCACCCCCACACAGCTGTACGTACTAGTGACAGAGAGGTACCAGCGCAAGAGTGGCAGGTGACCAGGCTGCGCCACCTGCTCTAGTGGCTTCCTGTACCTTTGACTCTGCACACACCCAGTCCCCATCGTAGTCCTTCATCTTACCCTGACCGCCTGAGTGTACGAGCTCGTCACCTGGTAGGTCTGACAGGGCCAAAGGAGTCCATTTATGAAGGTCATACAGGCCAGCCTCCTGGGGCCAAAAGCAGAGGGGAGAAAGATGGAGGGTGGATTTAAAGGCAAACAGAAGATTCTCAGGACACTGCCAAACCCTCCTCACCACAGGCTCAGGGCCCTGGAGGAAGGCGTAGAACTTGTGCTCCCAGGAAAGAGCTCATTCCCAATTATTCTCCCCAGATGAACCAGTCACTGAATGATCTTCACCTGCTAGGAGCAAAATGAGTAAAGGGGCAGACAGAAGTCAGAAATGTGCTCAGGGAAAATGCCTCTTTGTGGGAACCCAGAATGGAACCACACATTTCTGCTCTAATAAGCAAGATGAGTTGGAGCCTCCAGGCCCAGAAGGACTAAGCACGGCCTGATAGAAGGAAGTCTCATTAATAGCTAGAATGATACTGTGTTGTCCAACAAAACGTTCTGTGAAATTAAAAATGTTCTAAAAGTTTGTGCTGTCCAGAGAGCCACTGGCCACATGTGATTACAGAGCCCTCTGTTTGTGGCTACTGTGACGAGGAAACTGAGCAATTTATTTTATTTAATTTTAATTAATGTAGATGTAAAAAGCCACCTGTGGCCAGTAGCTGCTGCATGGGACAGCAGAGACTGGGAAAGTGCAGGCCCTGACTCTATAGATAAATCTCTTTAGAGGTTCCATCACCCCAGTTCCCACAGAGCTATGAAGGCACAGGGCCCTTTCCCTTAAATCCCTGGAGCTTGATCAGCTGAGTTCCTGGCCTGTGGTGTGGAACAGGCTTTGGAGTCATCCAGGCCCTGGACCCACTGCCCACCAGCTATGGGATTTCAAGTATGCTGCTTTAGTCTCTGAGATTCAATTTTCTTACCTGTGAAATTAGAATCATATTTCCCTTATAAGGTTGTTGTGGATATTAATGAAGAGCCATCTGTAAGGTGCCTGGTCTATAGAGGTCATTTCATTAATGCTTCCTCTGATATCAGCATCCAGCCTCGAGTCCCTTCTACTACCGCTTTTCCTTAGCTAATCCCTAGGATAGACATCAGATCAGCTCTCTAGTCAGAGCTCGCTGTCCTGGGCTGGTTGCTTTCATATTTATGTATTGACCTTAGAGAACTGGAGACATTGATAATTTGGAGTATGAAATTAAGGGTACTTTAGCTGGGTACGATGACTTACGTCTGTAATCCCAGCACTCTGGGAGGCTGAGGCAGATGAATAGCCTGAGCGCACAGGTTCGAGACCAGCCTGAGCAAGAGCGAGACCCTGTCTCTAAAAATAGCCAGACGTTGTGGCAGGCACCTGTAGTCTCAGCTCCTGGGGAGGCTGAGGCAAGAGAATCACCTGAGCCCAAGAGTTTGAGGTTGCTGTGAGCTGTAAAGCCACAGCCATGGCACTCTACTGAGATTGACAAAGTGATGAGACTCTGTCTCAAAAAAGTAAAAAATCAATAAAAAGCAATAACTTAAAAAAAATGAATGGCACTTTAGTTCCTTGATGGTGCGGGGGAAGAGTGGAATTTATTCTATAATCTCACAAACATGGCGTTTCCTTCCCCATCGCTCCTACTTTACCCTAACAACAAAATGACCTAATAAAATCAGCAGCCTCATTGCATCAGTAGGAGTGAGATTCTCACCTATTTTTGCTGCCAGTTCCTAGGAGTAAAAGTCTAAGATGAGAGGCTGAAATTCTCAGCATAGGGCCCTTGTCTGGGAATTACGTAATTCCCTGCGGGCGAACAGCCAGAAACCAAATTTGGCAACTCACCAGGGCTTGCTGAAGGCTTCTCCTCCCTGTTGCTTTGGCTGTTTGGCCAGTTGCTTTTGTTTTGGTTTGGGATGTTGGGAGTGTTTTGAGCTGTGTGAGTATTCTCAAGTCTGCCTTTTTTGCCGGTGGTTGGGGGAGAAGAGAGGGCTTCCTTTGCTTGTAAAGCTTGGTAATGATCTCGTTATTTCCATGGCAGGAGGTATCGGGAAGTCGGGAGGTTCAAATTTTAACCTAGCTCCATTAGGGATCCCTCTAATGAATTTATGTTTTAATTTTTTTATCTGAGTCTCAGCACTAGATGTAAACAAATGGAACACCATAAATAAAGTTTATGAACCTGGCTGTGGGGATTTGAAGTGGAGAAAGCTTGCTGAGTTTCAGGGGCGAGTTTTAACATCAGGGCCTCCTCACCTTGTTATTTATTATTACCTGTGCAAAGCACAGTTAGGAAGGAACAAAATAGGTCAATCCCTGCTGTATCACAACAGACTGCAATGAAGGAACACCAAAGAAATGTGAAAACTTGTCCTGCCCATCATAAAAGCAGGTTTCCATAGTTTGTTTTTAGCAAGAATCCAGCAAGTGAAACTCATACCAGTGAAATGACTCTTTCAGCCTCTGTCGGGCAGCAGTAATAAGTCATCCTTCCTGCAAATTTTATGTGGAAAAGGACCACGTGTCTTCATGATAATTAAAAATGCTGGGAACCCACAGAAACTTCTCTTCCATGTCTAATGTCCCTTTTACATCACTTTTTACCACTTTGCTCGGTATTTTGTTTTTAACTTCAGTTTTCTCTTTGGACTCACTTTGTATTCACTTTGTACTCTTTTGAGAAAAAAACAAAATCTGTGCTTAAATAGACTACACCAGCATTTTTTCAGATTACCTGCATTTAAATGGCTCTACCTGTGTGCAAACCTTTTTGGAAAGATGGGAGGGGGGCAGTGCTGGCAATCTGCCATCTTGAAGTGAGCTAAAGTCAAATTGCCAGAGAGAAAGGAAAAGGGGGGATAATTACAGCTCCCAGGTCTTCAAAGGCAAATGTAACGAATAAACACACAGAGCAGGCAAAAAAAAAAAAAAAAAAAAAGAAGAAGAGAAAAAAGAAAAAATGATGTTCTTTTCTCTTCAGAGGTTTTTCTTCAAGAGAAGTCCACAAAACAAATGTTTATCTCATGGAACTGCAGTCTCAGCAGACCAACGTGGAGGGTCCAGGTCAGCTCTTGGGGGCAGAGAGGCAGTGTGCCACACTGTCTCATTGTGTAAATGCGCAGCTAAACCAGCGGGCCCTGCACCTGGCCTGCTGCCCCAGTCAGTGATTGTAAATTCCCATGTCCTTATCTTCTTCCCCACCCCTACGCAGGGGCCCCCTGGAGAGGAAAGCCGCTCCTAGAGAGATGCCCAGGAAAAAGAAAATGAAAAGTCATCCCCAAGAGGCCCTCCTCTGCCAAGGGCACAGGGAAACAACGTCCTCTTGTTCAGTGTTTCCCAACAGGCAGGTGATCTGAGCTTCTCGTCCCCTGCAGAGAGATGGGGAAGATGGCTGCTGGTTCCTTTCCCAACCCCACAGTCCCTCCCTATCCCTGGAAGCAGCTCTGCTGTCTGACAGCACAGGCAGCACAGTGACACTTAAATGTCGTCATTCTGAACACCTCAGCCGGAGCCATTTTCCTCCTGTTGTCACTTCAGATGGGGAAAAAAGAAACCCTCAAAGTGGAAGAAAAGAATTTGGGCAGGGACTTAGGAGCAATGCCCTGCTGGGCAGTGGAATGTCCCTTCTCACCTGTGTGGCTGTCCTTCAGGGACCCCACTACCTACAACCCCTTCCCTTGAACAAGCATCAGGCTGCCCCTCAGCCTCTCCCCCTCCCCCCATGGGCAGCTCCTGTCCCAAGGGCAGGGTGCACTCCACAGAGGGCTCTAGAGACGGTGCTATAATGGAACAGTCCTGGGCCAAGTCTGGCGCAGCTCCCAAGCCCAGCTCCTCCCAGAAGTGCCATCTTCTGCAAATTGCTTAACCTCTGCCAGCCTTCGTTTCCTCACGTGGGACATGTGGACAGTAACACCTAGTTCACAGAGCTGAAATGAGGTTCAGATGAGATGATAGTGCATGAAAAGCTTCTAAAGCTTCTAGACTGGCACTCAGCAGGTGCTCAACCAATAGCAGCAATGCTTTCTCTTACTTTCTCTCTTTCTCTTACATAGAATAGTCAATGAGTCTCTGAATGAATAAATCGGTCTCTTCCCCCACCCCCAACCCTTTAAGGAAAAACAAGGTGAGAGAAACAGCACAGTCAATGAGAGCAGCGCAGCTGGTGGAGCACACAAGGTTCAAGTCCCTCAAGACGCCGAGACCAAGGAGTCTGTTTATTAAACACAGAGGTTGGGTCATACCATTCTGAAGATCTGATGGAGAAACTCAACTGATCCACGACTGTGGAGGAGGGAAGTAAACCAACAAAGGAAGGACAGCCTTCTAAGCAGGATGGGACGAGGTAGGGCCCAGTCTGCAGAATCCTCCTAACACTGACAAGGCTGCCCTGGAGAGGGTCACGGGGATTCCTTCTGCTTCCCTCCAAGACCCCAATGCCAGTGGACGCAAGAAGACACAGCATTCAGCCAGCAAAACCCTGCAGGACACGAGGCAGGCAGATAGCACACTCAGTCATGCTTCTTCCCTTTGGGTTTGGTCAGGCTTGCTGTTGAGCCAGCTGAAGAGAGGTGGACGGGCGGGACGGGGGCATGGCATGCAGGTGGCATGGGTTCCGTCACAGACACCTTCTTCCATGCTTGCTCCAAAGCCCAGGTGTCCTGAAGAAGCCAGGCTGTTGGAATTTGGGGAAGCATATCCAAGTGTGGACTGTGACACTGACGAAGGCGCATCAGTGTCAAAATACAGATTCCCAAAGGATGTTGAGCACATGTTGAGTGAGGGGCAGATTCTACCGTGCCCACCCCCACCTCTGCAGTCCTTAGGAATTTACCCTCTTTTCACAGCTGACACTGGTGAAAGGCGGAAACAGTTGGGCAGGAGATTTGATGATGAGGCATAAGAGGGAGTTAAGAAAAATGCCTTGGCTGGGATGCTCAAGGTGTCTTTTCAGGATAGGTGTTATCTTGGACTGAAGACTGGGAGATCCCTGGGTGGTTCTCAGAAACTGGGTGGTCCTGGATATATTCCAGTGCCAAGCAGATAGATATACAAGCAAACAAAATTTCTTGCATTTTTAAAAAGGGTGTTGGCTTTCAAGTTCAGATTAATTCAACAACATACCTTCCCCTGTCGTGTCGGGGTGACTTTGGTGCCTTTAGTTGTGATGCAGAGAAGTGGGGCATTTTGTTGCCCCAACCCCAGGCCTTGTAGGTGTTTGTGCTCCATAACGGAGAAGCCAAACCGCCTGCCTGGCGCTCATTTCTTCTAAGATGGGAGGATCTGTGCTAATGGACAGTTGGCAATTGATCCAGCCAGTGTCACATAAAATAAAAACAAATCTTTTTTTGGCTCACAAGTTAAAAAAAAAAATGGGAGCAGGATTAACCCTGAGGCACGTTCCTTCCCTGGTAGGGTCCCGGCCTTCGCTGCTCTCTTGGGTGACATGGCTATACTCTCATTAGAAACCTGTAGGATAGTGGGAAACACAAAGAAAATGAAGATTTCTGATGAAATAGGTATTACGGAGGAGGCCTTTCCCTCCTGTAGAAACAAAGTACTTTTTTTTTTTTTTGCAGTTTTTGGCAGGGGCTGGGTTTGAACCCGCCACCTCTGGCATATGGGGCCGGTGCCCTATTCCTTTGAGCCACAGGCACCGCCTGAAACAAAGTACTTTTTACAAGCTCCTCCAATCCCAGCTCTGAGGAAGTTCATTCAACCCATTCACACCCATACTCTACTCCACAACCCCAGATTCCAGCTCCATCCCCACCACATCTGACAGTCCCACACTCACAACCCTGTGACCTTGGGGACAGCAAGGTCTCCCGCAACGTTGCTTTTCCCTGTCTCACTTTCTTCACTATGTATTGAATGAAGGAACAGTTGACAGAAGAGAGTTTGTGTCCTGACTGAGGTCCCAGTGAGTTTGCAGAGACCCTACCCTGCATGATTAGAGAAACCAGGACAGCAATTGCTAAGGTCCTGCCATGTTTTCCCCTCTGGAGGTGTAGCAGGGATCCACATTTTACCATTCTGTAATTTTGTACGTGAGTTCGCAGCACCTCCTCGCCATCGGGCCATTGTTAGAGTGAGTTAGTGGAAAACCAAAGCCCAGAGCTAAGCTTTTTGCTAAAAGAAAAGCCAACTTGCAGACTTTACAGGGTTGGGAGGCCCAAGTCTCTGGAGCTAGAGGAGCTGGTTTGATTTAGTGGCAGCACCAATCTGATCCTTTAAATTGTTCCCTAGCAGAATGTAACCAGCTCTTTTGAAAGTCAGTCTGACTGTAATTTGCTACTAATTGTAGTTTAAAATGAGCTACTCTGGGCCCAGCTGATAGCAGAGCATAAATTCAAGTGGCTGCTCTTAGGAAGTCCTTGGATTAAGGTGAGTGTTAGTATTCTCACTACCCGGGCTTCTGGAAATCGGATCATTTCTATGCCTCTCATACACATCCCCCTACTCATCAGATCAGGGCAAGCCCCCCAATGATGGGAAAGATAACAATTATTCTAGGTGGCACTTTTAAATTTCAGGAGAAATCAGAGTCACAGTGGCTAATGGGCAGTTAGCTTCGATCATGCCTTTCTTTGGCTACCCATATTCTGAGATTGTCACTGCTCCTTTCTTAAGCCACTTACTTCTTAGGGCCATATTCACGAAGCGTGGTCTGAGGACCACCTTGGGAAAAAAGCTGCAGCCTTTTCTTGGAGGCTGCAAGCCTACTCTACTGAATCAGAACTTGGGGGTGAGGTAGGAGGTGGGTCCCAGGAATCAGCATTTAAAGTGAGATCCCTGCCAGATGCTAACATAAGCCCCTGCTTGAGAACCACCGCCTTGTGGAAAGATTAGGCTGCTGCTTCAATGGGGGATTTTGAAGTCAAAAAATTGAGCGCTGTTTGGAGTGAAATGGAAACAAGAAGAGGGCATGGCCTGGAGGCTCCGGGCCCAGCTCTTCCCTTAATGCACAAACTGCTGTCTCTGCCAAACTCAGCACCACAGTCCAGGCTGGCCAGGCTGGGTCAAGGGCGAAACCCAAACCTCTAACCACCTCTCAGGGTTCCCCTTCATCTGACCTTGATCTCCTCCTCTCCCAGACTCCAGTTCAGGCAGGGGCTCCCTTCTCACCTGGACTGCCAGGTGATTAATGGGGTTTTTACCAAGCTTGGCCCCATTGCCTGAATTCTCCTTGTATTTTTTTTGTAAGAAAATGGGTATGATACAAGAGGCCTGCTAAACTTGCACTGTAAAGATTAAAGAATTATATAATGCATTGGAACCCCTGGCAAGCTAGTTCAAATACTTTATCAAATGGTCTCAAATCAGCAGAAATTTAGCCCCAAATCTCTTTGCAAATAAATCCCAGATAAAATATAAAGGAATGAAGGGAGACAATGGCATTATCCCTGTCCCCATGGGTTCTTAATAAAAATCAGTAACACAGTTCAACAGCTCGCTTGTGACTTTCTGTGGGTTGCAACAAAGGGGTGTTTTAGAGGGTTCCAAAAGAATCCTCCCTGGGAAATTTGGCTGCCTCTCAAATGACAGAGGGTATTGTTTATTCCTGAATAGCTTTGTCAGCAATAGGCACATTTAACAACAAGATAGTAATCCTGAAAACTCAGTGTGTAGAGAAAGCAATAGCATATGGAGACAGAGATGTGTTTTGATTGTTTTTCTTTCCTGTGGATGGCACAGAGTGTTCTCCGTGTGCCTCTGGAGAGCGTGTGGGAAGGGAGAAGAGGGTGGCGGGCAGGAGACACCAGGGACACTGGCCACACAACACAGCCCGAGTCATGGGCCAGATGGGTTTTATTACGCAAACGCACACATTGAAGACATTTCTCTTCAACCTTAAAAACAAGAGATTCAAAACGGTATTCTCCTAATACCCAGAAGATTGAAATAGATAATGCACCTGGCTTTGCTTACCAAAAAAACAAAACACCTCCAGTGACTAAAACTACAAACACCTTTGTGTTAAATCTAATCTGCTCCTAATAGCCATTTAATAATTAATCAAACCATAAAAGCAAAAGTTATGTGTTTGTACAAATAGATGCTTTCCTGGTCCACCTGTGCATCTTTTCTGGGTATTTAAATGCTGCAAGCACATGTAGAAGAGAGTTTAAGAAGAAGAAAACATGCTTAAATTTGGCTTTCTGTGTATCAGGCACCCCTCTCACGTCTTTCTTTGCATATCTTAACTCACTTGCTATTTGCAGCAATCCTGTGAGGAAGGTATGAGCTTGATTTCTATTCACAGTTGAGGACACTGAGGCCCACAGAAGTTAAGTAACTTGCCCAAGGTCACAGAGCTGGGTAAAGGCGTGACTGAATCCAGGCAGACAGTGGTGCGTCCACACCCTGGACTTTGCTGCCATATCTTCTCTCTAAGGTTCAGGAAGAGAGATGGCTGGTAGTAATTGTAGTTGTCTTTGAGAAGGTTAGAATAATGTAATGTTTCCCCAGGCTTTCCATAGGCTTATTTTTAAAACTCTTGTTTAGCTAGATGGTTAATGATGAGGCAGTCACAAGTTCACTTGCAGTGAACGAAATGTCATAAATAAATCATAAATGGCTAATTTGCACCCCCTAAGTCAGAATCTGTAACGAGAGCAAGAGGGAGAAATGTTTGAGAAAACCCTCTTCAGAGTAAGAAGCAATAAGTTAAAATTAACCCCCTTGAGGTAAAATAGACTACTCTTTGCAATTTACCCAAGTGCTTGGAGGTGACTTACAATTCCCAGCCTTCACTCAGATCTGAGTTTGAAAGTGCTTCTGTTAGCAGCTCTTGCAGGATAAATTATGACTTCAAAGCAGAAATGTCTCCATTGACAAAATGGGTCGCTGACAAGAGCTCTGGGGTGCAAGGAAACTGTAACAAGCAAAGAAGTATGGCGACAAGGAAAACAAATTTCACCCGGGTTCTGCCACCTCTTCTCTATTTCACGGTGATCTCCACTCGGCCTCCACCCAGCGGGAGGAGCTGGGGAAGGGCAGCAGCCTCGGTCACGTCCAACGGGCCTCGAGACCTGCAGTGGAAACAGCAGAGCGACCCCCAGCTTCTCCCGCAGCTTTCCCAGCACCGCAGGCTGTGCTGAGGTGGTTGACCAAAACTTGAAGTCCCTGCTTAGGGCTGGGGTCTGGGCCCAGGGCGATGTGGAGGTGCCTAACGAGGCTTCCTATGAAGTCCCTCTCAGACAAGAGATCCCAGGCCAGCTGAGGACCATGGAAGCCTGCAGCCCGTGTGAGGCCACCCAGCTGTAAGGCAGGGTGGTGTTCCCGTCTAAACAGGGGGCTGGAATGGCCAATGTTGACCCTTTCAAATTGCACATCCAGGGGTGGCTTTAGAAAGGTTACAGTCTAAGAATGAAGAAAGACACTGTTTTAGCAGGAAAGCCTTCTGTGGGCTCCGTGGTGGGAACTGGGAGTGCCTGGGATAGCCTGGGGGCACCGCAGCAGCTCTGAGAGCCAGGCAGGCACGGCTGCACCTCTCTGCACCCCAGGTGGTGAAGGAACTCGAGAGAAGAAGCTAGCCTGGCAGGATTAGGTGATGCCATTTCCCCACAGGCTCACCTCTGCTCTCCCAACTTAGCCAGAGCCCTTAGCGGAAGCCAGCTCAGACCAGGGTGGCAGAATTGGCCTTGCCTCAGTGTCAAGCCTGGCCCTGCAGCTCTTTCCTAGGACTGGAACACAGCTGGAATGCAGATACTTGGCTGAGACCCTGATGTCTCATCTGAGTTTCACCATCTTCCTCCTCCACCTTCCCAGAAGCCTGAACTCTTTCTCCCACTCCCGTTCCTAAGAAAGAAAACTTGCATATGGGGGGTGGATGGAAGGGTGGTGGGCACCAGATCTCTGCTTCATGACTTCTTGGTTGAGAGAGTTTGTGAGTGTTCACAAGAAAGTATGTCCTACCTGTTGATGCCACTTAATAAAAATTAAAAATAACTCAAGGCTAGTCTTTGTGGTAAACGCTTTAGTTAATCCTCACGTCTACCCCGTGAGGGAGGTATTCTTGTCCCTATTTGCAGATGAGGAAAGGAGGTCCGAGGTGGTCATGACTTCCCCAGGTCCAAAGTGGTCATGACTTACCCAAGGGCCCACCCTAGAAAAAGGAGCCGGAGATGAGAACTCGAGAGCTGGCTCTTACCTCACGCACCACGTATTTCATTTCTCCCAAGATTTGCCGGATGCATTCCCCTCACCTTGCCATGATTCCCCTTGCTCACCTCCCGCAGAGGTTCCAGTCTCGCTGAGCGTGTCACCAGGCAAGGCAGTGGAAAGAAATGCCATCCAAGCTGTGCCGTGAATTAGTTCTACAGAGAAGTCGGTGAGATGGGAGAGCCCGCTTATAAAGGAAGCCAGTGGTTTCTCACCCTTAGCTAAGATTTCCCTTCCCACCACTCCCTGCCCTCTACTTTTGCGGTAAATTAAGGCACAGGACAAATTCTCCAATTCTTCCTATCTCAATGCAGCCAGGAAAATACAGACATAGACCCAGACCCCAGGGAACAGAGTACTGAAGGGAAGGATGGTTAAGAGTTAGCTGGGAGCCCAGTGGGGGGGAAATTTGGATACAACATGAGAAATTAAAAATGAAGACAAAAGTGAGTTATTCTATGGCTGCTAACTGGTACAGTATCAAGATACAGATGGAGGAAACCATATGGGGAAAAAATAAATAAGAAAAGCAAGGAAAGAGGGAAAAATTCTGTACATGTACTCTTTTCCCTAATGGAAAGACAACCTGCTGGAGGTCCGGCGTGCCAAGGGGCTGGCCTTGGCTGCGCCTCTCACTGCCTGTGGGATAATGGCCAAGGCACTGCCTGTTTTCCACCCTCATTGCCACAAGCAAAATAAACACATTCAACTAATTAACCAATCACTGGCACTGGCCTGTTGTGAATTGTTCCCGCACCTTTATGCCCATAACATAAACAAAAGCAGAAGAGAAGGAAGAAAAATGTGATGCTGAAGTCACTTGCTTTCTTATAGGAAAATTGTTTCATTGCAATATCCTTATGCAATCATTTAAGAGTCATCTTTCCACATTCACACACCCAAATGCATTTTCTGTGCCTTTTAAAAAATTTTGTTTGGACTGATATTTAGAAAAGAAAGCAGTAAGGGGCTATATACTGTGAGGTTATGTTGCCCCGTTTGGGTATTGCCATAATTCACCTGTAGTCTGAAAGCATACGCCAATAGAGCTATGTCCCGGGCTTGCAGAAAATAGCATGTATTTCACTTCTAGGAGGAGCTCCAATCACTTCCTGCAGAAGAAACAGTGACTGGAGGACTTACCCTTTTTTCCCTCTTTCTAGAAGTTAGTAAATAATGTCGGCACAGTCAAAATCTGAGGTTATGTTTTCAGAATACATTCTATCTTAGCTCATGAGACTATAACCCACATTTTTTAAGGTTAAATACACACAGTGTGAAGGAGACAGGAGTAACTGTGTCATCTTGTATCAAAATGTGTCTTTCTCTAGTAACTGGGAACTCAGAAAATTCTCTAACATTCTGTAATCATTTTTAATAGAAGCAGAGAACTTCGACATGCCAGCCCGCATGTAGGGGAGAGAGCTGTAGAGACTGGGTCTGTACTCCCTCACCTGTGTGATGCTAAGTAGAGAAACTCCAGGAGGCTCTTGTAACCTTTGCAATGACATACTCCTTATCTAATGCACTCAGCTACTTAATTAGTCTGCCAATATAAATCTTTAGAAAAACTGTGTGCAGAGTCAGCAGGGGGTCCAGGTCCTGATGTTGTTTTTCCCACCACTGAATAAATGATTTCCACCACCACACCGGTGTGTTCGTCCTCATTAGTATGCATGAAATGAACAGAACGAGCGTTGGGAGATTTATACTGTACTATATCCACTTAATAAGAAAAGGAGCCCGTTTCTAGGGGAGGGAGACAATGTCCACAGGTTCCCACGTGCCTCTGTTTAATTAATAATATAAATCCCTCATGAGGAGAAGGCTTTAAGGGTACACTTGCCTTTTTTTTTTTTTTTTTTTTTAACCTGTCACAACTACCAACTAAACTTTTCCATAACCGACAGATGTTAAAGTGTCCTGATCTTTAGGTAGCCCTGCAATTTACTGACGACCTTTGCATCTGAACCCAACACCCAAGTCAGTCGTCCAGTGAATATTTAATGAGGGTCATGCTAAGAGCAGAGGGCACAAAGGTGAACTAGATAGAGCCCTATTTTCAAGTAACTTTCAATTAAATAAAGGAGGCGAGGATATAAACACTCATGAAATAAAGAGAGTTTGTGAAGGGAACCGTATGTATACATTTCAAAAAGAGCCTCAGTGGAAGGCACCTAGGAGAGCAGGGCAGACAGGGCCAACAGTTAGAGCAGACATCACGGGGCGCTGAAGGCTGCACACAGCTGTAAGGACAAGTGTGTCCCTGCCCTGGGACTCGGGCAGATTCCCCAATGGGTCCCTAGCATCCAGCCCAGAGCCAGTGCCCAGTACACTCTTCTGAGTAAACTGAGTGAGTCTGCCCAGAATAAAAGGGTGTGACAGCATTCCAGGGGGTTCCACAGGCAGGGCCCCAAGGGTGTTGGTGCCTTCTGAGAATCACAAATAATTTTTACACTGGAGAATGTGGTTTGAACAAGGACGTGACGAAAGGGGCGGGGGTTGGGGGGAGCTGAAAGGTATTATACGAAGCCTGGTCAATAAAACTGGGTAACAGAAGTGGCAGTCTTCCAAAAATTCTTCACAGAAACCTGGAACATATCAGAGCACATGTCGACTTCATACATAAACAAGCATAACAGGGAGGTGCTTTGATAGTCACCCTGAATTGTTCCTTGCCTCATCTACATGGCAGAAAAGAAACACCAGGTGTCTCAGCAATAAAGTGCAGTTTTCAGTTGCAAATCATGTAGAAGTTCTGGGGGTGGAGAGGGATGCTGCCTGCACGACAAGGTGAGTAGACTTAATGTCACTGAGCGGTACACTTAATGATGATTAAAATGGCAAATTCTACGTGATGTATATTTTACTGCCATAGAGAAGAGTGTTTCTTGAGTGCCTGTCATGCCCGAGACACCCAGACTTGCCTCAGAGAATTTTGGTCATGGTCAATATCAAAGATCCTGGGTTTAGTTATTATTTTTTTATTGAGATACAAGTTACATACACAAGGTCTTAAGTGTATATCTCAACAAATTTTAATATCTGTACTTACCACTGTCCAGATCAAATTCAACACTCCAGCAGATTCTCCCCACCTTCCCCCCAATATATGACATTCCCCGCAAAGCGAACTGCAATCTGGTTGCTATATGAAAAAAGTTTTTTCTTTAAAAATACGTTTTCATCCTCACTTTTTCTTGATTTTATGCAGAAGACTCTTTTGGCAATTGTTCACATTAGTTTTTTTATTATTATTATTACTGCATAACAAATTACTACAAGCTTAGTAATAGAAGACAACCCACAAATTTATTATCTCTCACTCCACATGGGCTGGCAGTCCTGGCAAGGGTTAGCTGGGTTTTCTGCCCATGATCTTACAAGTAGGTTAGGGTCCTAGCCCATCTCTCAGGCAGAGTCCTCTTCCAATCTCCCTGGTTGTTGGCAGGATTCATTCCCATGCAGCTGTGTCTCTGAGGTCCCTGTTTTCTTGCTAGCTGTCAGTCAGGCCTCTAGAGCTCCTCCCCGCTCCTGGCCCAATGCCCTTCACCACCACCCCCACCCAGGAGCCTATTTCCTCCAGGTCAGCAGAAGAAGGGGCTGCTGCTTTTCATCTCTTTTAAGGTCTCACCTGATTAACTCAGGCCTACTTGGGATAAATTCCCTTTTTGTTTTTGTTTTGTTTTTGAGACAGAGTCTCAAGCTGTTACCCTGGGTAGAGTGCCTTGGCATCACAGCTCACAGCAACCTCAAACTCTTGGGCTTAAGCATTTCTCCTACCTTAGTCTCCCAAGTAGTTGAGACTACAAGCACCCACCATAATTCCCAGCTCTGTTGTTGTTGCTGCATTTGGCATTGTTGTTTTAGCTGACCCGGGCTGGATTTAAACCCACCAGGCTCAGTGTATTTGGCTGTCATCCTACCCACTGAGCTACGGGAACCACCTGATAAATTCCCTTTTGATTAACTCAAAATCTACTGATTTGGGATCCTAATAACATCTGCAAAATCTCTTTTGCCATATAGCAGAACACAATGACAGGAATAATATTTCATGGTGCTCACAGTCCCCACAAGGGGAAAGGATTATACAAGGTGTGTTCTGCGTGCCCCAGGTACACTGGATTCAGGAATCTTGGTGCTGTCTTAGGATGCTGCTGATCACAATTGCTTCTCAGTCATTTTGTCTAACCACAAATGCAATGACATAATAATTTCTCCATTTAAGACATTTATATTAGAAAATTTAGAAAATACAGACCAAAGAAAAGTAAAATAAAAATGGATTTGCCATTCACTATTACCACCAGATAAAATTAGCATTTTCATGGATCTACTTCCAGATGTTTCCTAAGCAATATAAATATACATGTGAGTGTTTGTAGAAAGAAGATGGCACTCTAAGGATTAGTGCTGGGAACTATTTACATTGAGTATTTGGTCTGGTTCTTCATCAGCTCCCAGAGAACTAGTTCCATCTTTGGGTTCTGGACATATTATAGAATACACTAGTATACGTACATATATACATACACCATTCAAGTCTGCTGAACCAGAACTTGACAATATATGAACATCAGCAGAATGTGCCAAAAAATCCCTCTTTGCATGTAGCAGACATAAAGAAATTGGCCCAGGAAGAGTTAGCTTAGCTCAAGGGGTGGTCAGTGAGGTACATCATAACTCAGTATTACTAATGAGCTTTCTCATTTTAAGTCTATAGTGGTAATTAGGACTTTCACAAATATTCCATTTTTCCTTCTCTAAGCGTATGATAGTATTCCTTTCCCTTATCCTCATATATCTATTTGCTTTTCAGAAGATTGGGTCTCCCCATGTCGTCCAGTTTCATCATAAACTCATGACCTCAAGGGATCCTCCCATCTCAGCCTCTGGAATAGCCAGGACAATAGGTGTGAGTCACCACCCCAGCTCTTGTGCTCACAGAGCATCACCCATGTGACCTCTCTTGGTGGCAAAATGGAAACAAAAGTGACATGTGTTATCAAAAACATCAAGAATGAGTTTGTGATTGGTGATGCCCTGATTGCCCAGCTCTGTGACACTGTGAGCCACCCTGAGATGGCATCTCTGCTAGCTGGGTCCTGCCTGGATGGCCATGAGGAGCACAGCACCCCTTCCACTGTCAGCTCACATTGTGTAAGAAACTAAATGTTAGTCGGCCACCAGGAGTTCTCCCTTATTGTGACAGAACTAGCTGAAACTGACTAATGCAAAAATTAGCATTTGAGAATAACTTTTCTCTTTTTATAAACTAAAACAGATTCAAGTCCATGCCTACACAAATACGCCTTTCACACAATACTTGCACTCGAATGTGTTTTTTTCAGTGGAAAGGAACAGGTCAGGAATAAGGGTGTACTGACAAGGCACAGAGAAGCCTGTCCTTGGGGGCACATCTTCCTTCAGAAGCAACTTTGCAGGAAAAGGTTGTGGACAGCAGATCACCACACTGGGGCTGGTAAGGCCAGAGGCTGAGGCACCCGTCCACCTTCACAATTTCATATTATCTACTGCTAGTTGGTCAGATTAATCAGAAACTGACATTGAATGTCTCTAAACATATGTTTGCCCTCTTAAAGTCCAATTCTGCTAAATTCTCTTTTGAAGGCAGGGCACCATAAAGAACTACCTTTAAAATGCAGGAATAGACCTTTATCATCGTGTCTAATATGCATTTTCCAAGGGTAGATTCTTCTGACTTGGTGCCGTGGCCAGTTACAATTTCTGGTGGTCAAGACAGGTATGATTAGTGGTGTTTTAATACAAAACAAAACAAATAAGCAAACAAAAGCAGAAGCAGTCATCCCCCTGTTGACTATGAGGAGGTGAAATGAAATTTTTAGCAAAAAGCAGAGAAGCCTTCTATTCTAGACATGCTAAAACCTAGCATTGGGTCAGATGGTGGCCTCTTTGTATTTGACACTGAAAAGGCCCTGCTGGCTTCCCTCCCCTCTGCTACCTGCTCTGATTTTTTTTTTTTTTTTTCCAGGTAGCCACAGTTCCCATGAGCCCCAGGGACTTAAAGGGGGCTGAACATCTGCTGTTCCTACGGAGGGTGAGCGTATAGCTCAGGCCTAAACCAATCCAGGTGATCCCCTGCCCACAGCCACAGTGACTGCTTCAAGCATGGGTGACACAGTATGTGGGCCCAGAAGACTGGAGGACAAGTTTTCAGTAACTTTTGAGAAAGAAACACCCTTGCTCTTTTCTGACAGCTGGAAGTGACCATCTCTCTGGCTCTTTCCAGGGACACATGTGAAATCAAGTGTCCTGAGAACTTGTCAGCAGCCAGGTTACTGCCAGGAGGTTTAGGTCAGCCTCGGGGAAATCTGCCCCTGTGGCAGGCTAAGCAGAAAAACAGGCAGGCACCTTGATGACAGTGACTGTGACACTGAATTAAAGCAGTCCTGGGTCTGCCCCACCTGCAGACCGCCAGCTCTAACAGACCCATCCACGTGCTCTTAGTGCTTGTGGAAGCCAGGTTTTTTTTTTGTTTTTGTTGCTGGGTTTTTAATTCTGTCCATCCCACACTTAAACTGACACAGTTACAGACTATCATCCAAGGTCCTGGATGGAACATGAAAACCGGAAAGCCGTTGCTCAATGCAAAGCAATGCCTTCAGCAGGGCACGATTCTGAATACCCTCAAGTGACAGTTCACACTGAGTCACTTGCAATTCCAATAACGCTTAAGTTGTAAAAAAAAAAAAAAAAAAAAAAAATTGAATATGGTCTTTTTAGCAGCTTTCTTGGGTAGAGAGGTGTGGTCAAGAAAGGAGTGCCAAACAGAAAAGAGAACAAAGCCCTGGTAATAACAACAGCTGCCATTACATGGTGCTTACCATGTACCCAAAAGTGTTCAAGACAGGATATATTTACTCATTTACTCTTCATAATGATCTTACGATATTGTACAGAAGGTGCCAAAAAATGTATATACATTTTAAAAAAGGAAAAAAACTATTAAAATTGTGAGACTTGATATACAGCAATAACAAAAGATGAATACAAGTCACGCTGAATCCCTCTTGTCATGGCAGAAGTCAAACATGACTTGAGTATTACAAATGTGATGCAGTTTTTCCCTGTCTTTTTTCCTGGAACCCTCTGTATTTATCTCCATTTGCTTAGGAAATAACTCGAGGTTCCAGAGATACCATAGCCGGTGAAGAGCTGCCACTCCAGCCACACGGCCTTGTGCCACTGGCTGTACCACCCTCTGCTGGTTTGGCCCCAAGTCCTTTAAGGCCAGTGTAGAAACACCCCACTATGAACATGGCCCTTCCCTGAGTACATTTTGTTTGTGGCTCCCTTGAAATCCAGCAGGAACACCTCGGATTCATCTGGATGGAGCACAGCGTTGGGAGAGCCCAAGTGACCATTGTTTGTGGATGAATTATGCCAAGGAACTAGGTAAGGAGAGGAGGTTCACAAGCCAGTTACTTGCACAGACTTCATTGCCACCTACTAACCTGGTGATGTCATTGAGAGCCAAAGTTTTTGTTTATAAACAGAGTCTACATTTCTTTCGCACCCTCTGCAAGGAGAAGGATATTACATCAGGATGAAAAAGCACTTATTTGGAAGAGGATGCCTTTTTGCCAAAATTGTAACAGTGTTAGTTAGACCCAACCCAGTTGTAAAAGTAAATAAAACGAAAAAGAATGCGTTAAAAGTTTCTGATGGTGGAAATGATCAATGTGAAGAATGAGCTCAGTGAGTTCACTGAGAACGTCTTTGCGAAACTCCACTGGTGTGAGAATACCAGTGGAAATAACCCCCAAAGCATATAGATAGCTACTATTTTTAAATACTTGCTGATTTTACTCTTTTCTATATTTCTCGTGTTTTCCTCTCTTGGCACTAAATCTCTCCCACCCCACCCCCCTTCCAGCACAAGATCAGATCTCTACTCATTCAGAAGAGGCAGACGGGAGAGTGAGAAGCAGGGCAAACCACAGGCCTTTGTCTGTTTGTTTTACAAAAGCCTAAACCCTTGGGGAAAGACATTCTCTATTCATATCCTGAAGCAACAGGAATGGAGAAGTTCTTCCACACTTCCCCAATTCCCTGAGCTTGGGGAAGGGTGGAAGAGGCGGAAGTCTGGGACGAGTCCCAAGAGCAGAGAGGAATTATGTCCTGCATTAAGCAGCCCAGTAGGAAGGCTGCCAGCCGGGAGAGGGACGGCTACATTGTGCACAGTGACAGAAATATAAGCAGCCTTCACAAAGATTCCTGGGCTCCCAGCATGACATGGGAACAGCAGAAGACCATTAACACTGCGCACAGAGGGGACAAGCTCTCAGGCCTACCCTGTCTGGAACCATAACAGAGGTCCCAGTGTCTCCTGTCCTCCCACCACTTGGCTCTGTGGAAGACGCCAGAGCCGTGGCACAGCCCCAGGAAGAGGTTACATTATCCCAAGACACACTCAAATGTAGTCAGTCATGTTTTGCTTGTTGGCTTGTTTTCCACAGGCCCAGCATAGCGGGCAAATCAGAATCAGATTGTGAGACAATGAGTTGGGATACAGAAAACAGAAAGATGAAGTGGTGTCTGCAGACCAGAGTTTGGCATGTGAAACTTGGGTTGCTACATAGCGATCCTGCCATAAAGGTTTATCATCTGCTGCAGCACAGAACACAGAGGCGAAGTAGAGCTGGGAGCAGCCGAAACAGAAGGAGGCCAAATGATTGGATGAGTGGTAGGAGGAGAAACGGGGGTGCGCAGTGGACCCCTGGGAAGCTCTCTGGAGAAGGTGGAATTTGACACGGCACCTCAGTAGGGTGTGTGAGGACTGGGACGAAGAAAAGCTGTCCAACCTGGGGCAGCATGAGCAGAACTCTGATGGAGCGTGAGCTTAGCTGCTCAAGGGTGATGACAAGAAGGACAGATATTTGACAGACTGAACGGAGGGAAGAGTGGACGGCTAGATAAAGAATGGGGGCCACAGGGCAGTGCCTGTGGCTCAAAAGAGTAGGGCGCCAGCCCTATATGCCAGAGGTGGTGGGTTCAAACCCAGCCCTGGCCAAAAACTGCAAAAAAAAAAAAAAAAAAAAAGAACGGGGACCACCTTGGAGGATCCTGAGTACCTTACTCAGATGTCCACGGATTCCATAACAGGACACCAATGTACAGCCTCAAAGTGGACTGGGAAATTATTTTCAAAACAAGCCTTCTAAGATTAACATGAAGCTGATATGGCAGATTATTGATTAGCCAGTGAACCTAGAACTAGGAAGAAATGTATGGGAGGCCATGTCAGGAATCTAGGGAACAAAGGGATGAGGCCTGCTTTAGATGTGGATGAAAAACGAAAATGAGCATAAGAAATAGTGGAAGAAAATGTTTTGACAAGTGGAATTCACTTTGGCAAGTTGAAACTGTGATGAGCATTCTATGTCACTGAGCTCACAACTGACCATATTGGGCGTTAGATTATTTAATCTAAGTAATGGTACAGGCGAAAATGGTACAAGGTATTTCAGTGTGTTATCTTAACCTTCCCTGCACTTTATTTCCTTTGTAAATAGGTTGTCTGGGCCTGGTTGAGAAAGAAACACAGAAGTGAAGAGAAAACAAGAGTTTCCATCCTCACAAGGGTTTCCTTCTGGTAATGTTTGACGCTGGTGCTGTTAAACATCTTCTGACACTTTGACACATTTTTGCACAGAGGAACTATGACGACAAGCATCTCTAATTGCAAGAACAAAGCCACCTTAGAGCACTTGAATCAGTTAGTCCCTACAAGAGAGAATTTATAAAGAAATTAGCCAGGGCTGTGCAAAAACTACCACAGATAAATAAAATATATCCAAAAGGCATACAGGAAATTGCTCCAGCAGCATAGCAGAGTCTTTGAATTCAAAGTCCTGAGTTCAAATTCTGACCGGGCCACTTAATGACCACATGGCCCTGGACACATTGAAAACTAGCTTTGAGGCCCTGGGTAGTAGAAACAGGTGCCCCTCTGGGCAGATGAAGTCCTTAGAAGGTTCATGCTCACTTTCCTGACTGGGCACTCACGCACAGGAAGCAGTATGCCACTACTGTATACAGTAGCTGTGTTACTTGTAATCAGCATTTTCATTTCTTCTTTGTATATTGAACAAAGCGAGAGGATCTGTCATAGGGAATATTTTTAGGGTATAATTTCTATAGAATACATGGAGTGTTTAGCATTGTGTTTGGCACATTTCAAACATGCAATATATGTTTATTATTATTATATTAGCATTATCCATCTAAATCTCTTATTGAGATTAGAGTTTGGCCAACTACAGCCCATAGCCCACTGCCTGTTTTTGCACATCCCCAGAGCTAAGAATCATTTTTCTATTTTTAAATGGTTGGAAAAAAAGTAAAAAGTGGACTCTTCTGTGACACATGAAAGTCCCATCAAATGCAAATGTTATTGTCCATCAGTCAGGTTTTACTGGCCTACCGCTGCACTCAACCATGTAGGTATTGTCTACGGCCTCTTCCATGGTACAGCAGCAGGGCTGAGAAACAGCATGGGCGAGGAGATGGTCCATAAAGCCCCAAGTATTTCCTACCTGGCCCTTTACAGGAACAGTTTGCCAAATGCTGTTTTATTGTTTTTCTTTCGCTAGCTCCAGGATGTGCTCTTCAACCTTTTCCAAAGATGAGAATTAAATTAAAATAATTTTTGAAATTCTTGAGCACCAGTGAGCATCAGGCTGTTGAAAGAGAGGCATTCTTATTCTTTCTGAGTATTTTGCAATATCTTTCAAAACACTGTCACCTCTTTTCATGGGTGCCGACAACGTGCCTCACATTAATTCTCCTTCGCGTGTACAGGGATAGTGGTGGCACAGCGCTGCCCCAGCACACGGCCTAGAAAGGCTGCCCTCCGTGTGACAATTAGTATATGCTACACAGGTTCAGAGCTGGAAACAGTTTATATGGACAGAAGCCAGCAATCTTTGGCTGTCACACGGTGTCAACATACATAAATGCAAAACGAGACATTCAGTTGATCACTGAGTTGTTTTATCTGATGCCAAAAAATCTATATATTTGGAAACATCTGGATAATTGATGACACTTTTCACTTCTCATCTCAATTTGGCATTCAGCCCATTTCAGCGAATGTGAACAGCCCTGTATTAGCCATTTTCTGAATACCGACACGGGGGGAAGCCACTTTCCTGCCTCCTTTCTCAGACAAGCTTCCTGGTTCTGTTTCTGCTGTTCAGGGCATTTGCAATCACTATTTCCTCCTCTGCTTCTCACCTCCTTCCTCTAGCCCAATCAACTTTTTTAAGACTTCCCTCTGATTTCTAATCCCTTCTGTGCAAAGAAGAAAAATGATTGGTTTTATAATAATTGAAATTCTTAATTAAAGCCCAATATATAAATGGCTTCTCAATTGCTGGGAACCTGCTGTGTGTATAATTTACCAGACTTTGTCCCCTGCACAATTTCAGGGAAAGGTCACAAAAAGACAGCTCTTGATTTATCTATTCATATTTTTTCTATTATTTTCAATTGATTTTTAACAATCCGTTCAATGTCATAATTGTATAAAAAATCCTTATGATGTAATGCAGACTTCTCTGGGCCGCTTATTTACAATGATGGCAGTTATATCCTTTTCTTGACTTGGGCTATTTAAGGAGGCAGGGTTATGGTCCACACTGGGCCATAGTCTTTTGCTGTAATAACACGGACCTTGCCAAGACAAACGCAATCCCCTGTCTCTGCTCCTCTAAATTCTTGATTGATGCTCTGCCTTTATGAAGTCTTGCTGTGAACACAGCATTTAGTCCACGCTGCTCTTGTCAGGATGTCTTTTGCACATTCCCAGGGAGGGCTTTTTCTTCTCCAAACAACACTGTAGATTTAGCTGTAGCCCCAGATCCTATAAACAGGGATCACAGCCACAAAACTGTGAACTTTATTCTCTTTGGTCCTAAGCTGCTGACTTCATATTAAAAAAGTAAAAGCTTCAAAAAGAAGAGAGAAAGCATCTTGATTTAAAAATAATTATGGCATGATCTCTGGAGCTACATTCTGTTCATGCAAACATTTAGTTTCCCTTTCAGATAAAGATCACTACAAAAAATATCATTTTCCTAAAATTCTTTTTAATTAAAGAGGAAAAAATGATGTTTACAATACTAGATTGGTCAGCTTAATTTTAATGCCAGCCAAGATCATAAAAATAGATAATACAAAAATCCTTGAAGGGTATAAGTAGAGATGATGAAATAGCAACCCACATGGTTGTGTGACAAGAAAATCATGCCAAACCAATTTAACGTGCAGGTGAAATTACATTACAAAGTATGCCATTGCAAAGATACTACAAAGGTATTTCTGGACAGCTAACTTACCTTTATATCTCAGGGATAGGCTAGAATGACAATAATTTTTAATTAAATTAGGATTAATTCCATATAAAAAACTATTTCATGGATTATATACTCTCTCAGACCCCATCAGAATATTTTTGTCCTTTACCCACTTTGGACAGAAATAAAAATGAAGAGCTGAGATCATCTCGGTTCTTCTACTACAGTGTCTACTAAGAAGGTGTCACGTTCCACTCGTCTTCCCACCTGACACTCTGGACACCTGGACACGCCCATCAATATGGGACTCAGTCCCTCTCAGAGGGGGGAGCTCACATGACATCCCTCTCTCTTCACCTCTGGTTTAGGATGTGGCACTGTCTATGATGACCGGCCCACCAAAGAGCTTGGAAAGAAGTTCTGTTTGCTCCTAAAACCTCTGCTGAGAAAGGAATTTCTACAAGTTCATTGATTTCTAAAACTGTATCAGCTCTTACCATTCCCTCTAAGAAGTCTCCAACAAGCTTCTCGTCCTGCTCAGAATGAAGTCCCAAACTGTGCCGTAGGAAGCCAGGCAGAACACACAGGTACAGTCCCACCTTCCCTCCAGGGCCTGCCCCTTCTCACCTCCTGATCCCCTCTGCACCAGCCACTCAGGCTGTTTCTCTGCTACTGTGTATGTGGCGAGCTCAGCCCGCGTCACCTGGCTTCTACAACCTCTTTCCTAGGAGAGTCTTGCACCATGTCCTCCCATGGCTCATCAGGACACTCAGGCCTCTTCTGTAAGGTCAAACTTCCAAAGAGGCCTCCCCGCCCACCCCCACCTTATAGGTATAGATACCTTATAGAACAGTATCCCTGATAGATGCTCATGTCCTAATCCTTGAAACTTGTGAGTATGTTTCCTGATATGGCAAAAGAGTCTTTGCAGGTGTGACTAAGAATATTGAGATGGGAAAATTATCCTGTATTATTGGACTGGGCCCAGTGTAACCAACCACAAGGGTCTTCATGAGCTGCTAAGAGTCAGAGAGACATTCAAAGAGGCTGGGCTGCTGGCTTTGAAGGTGGAGCAAAGGGCAATGAACCAAAGAATGTAGGCAATTTATAGGAACTGAAAAAAGCAAGGGAAGTTTCTCCCCTGTAGACTCCAGAAAGAATGTTGCCCTGTCAACATTTTGATTTTTAGCCCAGTGAGATCCATTTTGGGCCTTTGACCTACAGAACAGTTTATCAAATTTATAACATTTGAATTGCTTTAAATGCTTTACTTTTCTTGATAGCATTTACCATTACAGAAAATTGTATTGATGTCCTGGTGTGGTGGCTCACGCCTGTAATCCCAGCACTCTGGGAGGCCGAGGCGGATGAATTGCCTGAGCTCAGGAGTTTGAGACCATCCTGAGCAAGAATGAGATGAGAAAATACTGAAAATAGAGACATTGGCTGGGCATTGTGATAGGCACCTGTTGTCCCAGCTACTCGGGAAGCTGAGTCAAGAAGATCGCTTGAGCCCAAGAGTTTGTTGTTGCTGTGAGCTGTGATGACACCATAGCACTTAACCCCAGGGTGACAGCATGAGACTCTGTCTTAAAAGGAAAAAAGTAAATTGCATTGCTGTCCCATCTGCTTGTTTACCTGCTTACTGATCTCTTGTCGCAGAATGTAAACTTCATAAGGGTACAGAATTCACTGTGGCCACCTCCAGATCTCTCATAAGTAAAAGGTAGTCACTTAGTGGATTTTTGTTGAATGAATCACTGAACAAGTATGTGACTTAACACAGATGCAGGTAAATTATGAACATGCAACATAATTTGGATGCTTGTGGAGTTGTGTGCGTGTGTGCGTGTGCCTGTGTGCACGTGTGTGTGTGTGCACACGCACAGGTTTTGAGGTCAGAGGAGAGTGAAAGGAGCAGTAGAGAGTCCTAGTGGGGGGATTAGTAGCAGCAGTGGTGGAGCTGGAGAACTTGATCTATGTCTGTGACGGAGCAATGACCTTGACTGGTAATAATGAAGATGTGTCAATATTTCAAGAAAGCTTTTGATTAGACTCATGAAAACATCCTCCACATAGAAGTTTGGAATGGTTTAGGATAATGCTGTTCCTACCATATCACTGACATCCTCAAATGAAAGGTTCTACCATAGGACAATAATCAATAGTTCAGTGTCCATACAAGGATTATAGACATTGACAAATTTCATCAAATTATGCAACTAAAGAAGTCAATCTAGTAGTGATTAAAACTGTAAAGAAAAATTAACTCCCAGAAAAATTTAGGTCACTATTTAAACTCTAGATTTGTAAACCCCTCCCCCCAAAAAAGGATTCCCTTATAAAAAAAGGAATAAAGAAAAATAAATTTAAAAGCTGAGGATTTAATTGGTACCAGAAATAGACCTTAAAAGAGTTATAGGCCCAATTAGTAAACTGGATCTCAGCTGACATTTCTGTTTCTAGTGTAATGGTGTATTTATTTAACTGCCTTCAGAGGTTCTATGCACTTGGAAAGTAATAATTTTCTTTAAAATACTAATGACCCTTCACAGGAATAAAAGGATAATCTGTAACTTCCTTTAGATCTCTGCAAATCATGTCACTGCTCTGGCCACCTCACATGAATCCTAGTGCCATGCGTTAAATCAATCTGTGTCATTCACTCATGACTCCATGCTCTGGGCTCAGGGCTGCGGATTCAGAAGGAAAAAGCATGGACCTTGCTTTCAGAATCTCACAGGTGAAACCACCACTAATACAATACAATGTGATACAGATCAACTGGACAGTGTTGCCCAGCCAGGGTTGGTGGGAAGGGGAAGAAGGGTAGTGAGTGATCAAGGCTTTTTGGAAGAAACAGGAAGTAGGAGCTACCTAGGAAAATGGGTGGACAGAGGGGGCACGGTAGGGAGGCATTCGGGGAAGGCTGGGAAGCCTGAGAAACCCAACAACAAACACCCTTAGCTTACTCTTTTCATTTTTTTTCTCCATTTATGATATGTGGGGTCGTGTGGTATTCTTTGAAGATCTTTCTGCATTAATATATACAGGTATGGTGCATTCACCTGGTGGTGTTAGTACTTCAGCATCTCAACTGCTCATATTTTATTTATCCTTTTTCCTATGTACATTGAAATTGCTTCAATCGCTTTGTTTTGTTTTTGCCATTACAACAACATTGCTATTTCCACCTATAAATAGTAAATGTTCTCACCACTCCTCCTTATGTACATGTGTGAGAAATTTTACAGAGCAATATATCTAGACGTGGAAATGTTGAGTGTTAGTGTATGCAAAAATTCAACTTGGATATTTCCAGACTGTTTTCCAAAATGGTTGTACCAATCCACACTCTCCCCACATGAGTATCTTGTTTGTCCAATAAATGGTATATATTAGGATTGGGCATATTTCATTAATATTTAACTAGTATATACACTGAAGATAACAAATTTACTATCAAAATGAAACAAGATGAAATAAGATACTATAGATGACATCTATTGTTAAATTTCCCCAGAAACGTTTAAAGGGTACTTTTCAAAAACTACCTAAAAGAGAATTACTACAGACCTTCAATCAAAGAAGGAAAACTAAATTTAAATTATATAGAATTAATCAACATGAAATTTCAACTACAGAATTGGTTGCATTGATGACTAGATATAAATTCTCAGTCACAGTACAAGGATGAAGCAAACCCACAGAAAAACTTCAGTCGCTATTCTAGACTTCTTCTCCACTGGTTCTCTGGAAAGAACTATTAGAAAGATGCCAACATTCATGGATAGGTGGACAGAAGGAATTAGTTTTGCTTTCCTTAAAATACCCACTTCTTTCAGAAGTTCTTTTCAAGAGCAAAACACCCCAAACAAAGGGGTAAACAGTGAAAGAGATTACATGACCCACAGCTCAGATAATTAGCTCCTGAACCATCAAATTCTCAGGGTCAATGGAAGGAGCATTAAAGACCAAGCATATATCCAGGATTGAAGAACTGGTCAGTAACGTGTGCAAGAGAGTTTGGACATGCAACCATCACTGTAGTATGATTCAATTATAATTGGTATTTATTACTCCTGGGCTCAAGTGATTCTCTTGTCTCAGCCTCCCGAGCAGCTGGGACTACAGGCACCCACCACAACGGCAGGCTATTTTTAGAGATGAGGTCTTGCTCTGGCTCAGGCTGGTCTCGAACCTGTGACCTCACGCAATCCACCGGGCTCAGCCTCCCAGAGTGCTGGGATTACAGGCATGAGTCACCGCACCCCACTGTAATTTGTATTTAAAACATAAAATAGATATTATTTGTGGTGAGGTCAACCTGTGGCTAAAGGGAAGAGAGATACATGGCTGGAAGCTTCTTAAAATGGCAGAGTAGACCAAAACCTGGGCAGTCTCAACTTCTGGGCATTTCCAACCGAGAACTTAGTCTGTAGTGACTTATGTGATTCCCTCTCTTCTGCCATTGGCTAGTGGTTTCTTTTCTAAATATTTCTTTCTTTCTCTTCAGGATTCCTTATCTTAAAATAGCTAGCCACCACATGGGTATAGAACACTATAAAAAATACACAAATGATTTCATTCTGCTTTGGGGGACTCATAGGTTGCCCATTCTACCTACAAAGAGAGTTTTGGCAGGAGCCTGCCTTTCTATTGCTGTTGGCTGCCTTTCTTAGGCAATCTATTCCATGCCCATCCTTAAGCTGAATCGGCCACTTCAGTATGTGCCCAGGAGTGTTCTGAAGAGGACAGAGCCCCAGCTGTGGAGCTGGACAGCTGTAGGTTTAAATCCTGGCTCCACCCCTTACCAAGTAACTGCATGATCTGTGAAGTAGGCAATTGTTCTGAGCCTCAAATCCTGAATCTCTGAGTCCACTATACATACATTGCCTTTCAGTTTTGTGGCACAGAGCAAGGAATGTGAATGCAAAGCACCTGAGTGGCAGAAACAGCTCCCTGGAATCCCCAAGGGCTCGTGGAATGAGTTCTGGTCAATGGATGGGAGCCAAGGGATCTAAGTCCCAGGTAGGTAAAGGAAGTTCAGGGTTTCCTCCATCCCTCTTGTGTGGGGCTGCAGCTTCCTTGGAAGTTGTATATATAGATGGCATGGCTAGAACATGATTGGACTTGGCAAAGCAAGAGATGTTAAGCTATTGAGAAGTTAGAGTTGAGTTCCTCCTGCAGCCCAGCATAAACCAGTGGTTCTCACTGTGGTCCTTGGATCAGCAGCATCAGCACCACCTGAGACTGGTTAGAAATGCACATTCTCAGGCCCCACCCCTGATCTGCTGACTCAGACATTCTGTAGATGGGACCACAGTCCCTGCAGGTAATTCTGATGTATGCTCAAGTTTGAGAATCATGGGCATAGACCATCCCCACTAACCCAATCCAGCACAAAACAAGCACTCAAGAAACAGTAGTTACTTCTATTTAGTAGAACTACCTGTGGTAAACTAGTTGTTGCAACTCAGTGAAAACACTCAGGGTTCCATTCCTCACTACGAAATGTGTTTGTTCTACTTTCTAAATGGAGTCTGATCCTCCGTTAGCACCCCCTTCTCTTTGGAAATGGTGGAACTGTTAAGATGATCAAGAAACAAAGGATGCGGTAGGCCAGATGCTAAAGACAAGTTTATGATTGCAGTGAAATTGAAATGTGAGACTCATTGATAGAGTCTGGAAATCAAATCCCCCCAACCTATAAAGATTTCAGGATCAACTATGTAACACAGCTGCAGTTATGAAGTAGGAAACCTCATAAGAAAAGTTGCAGTTGTGTGACGTTTTCAGAATTAGATTTGTCTAATTTAACCTGTGTGTGTGTGTGTGTCCATGATTGTGAGGTTGGCCTTTGAAAAAAGTACTAAAAGGAATTATAATGCGATTTATTTCCATTTTCTCTTCTTACCCTGTCTTTGTTCATTAGTGTCTGTTCAGATTTTCAAATTTTGCTTTTGCCCCTCTAGGACTTTAGCTGCTGGAGTCATAAGCCTGTGATCCCCAAACACAAACATACAGACTCTAGAAGCTTAGGATGAACTATGAATATATCACGTGATGTCCCTGGAAAAAATTTCCATCTTTAAATTATGTTGCACAGAGCCTGAGGTTTTGATTGTAAGATAAGAGTTCTACATTTCGAGTGCCTCGTCTCGTTAATATGATGTGATAATCCGTTTTCTCTTAAAAGTGCTACGTGACATATATTTACTTGTCCTAATTAAAGTGAGTTAAAAATAAACTTTCTTTTAAGAACTCTGTGCCATGCCCAAAGCTTTCCTGAATATCAGCAAAATAAGATCTGGAAATCACTTTTCTAAGAATATTACAACTTGACCAGGCTATTGCAAACCCATTTCCATTTTTATTCTCAAAACTCTCAAAGGTAATCCCCAGCTAATGAATGGATTTTTATAAATGAAGTCAGTTCTCTGTTTTGCTATTCCTTAAAAATTCATACTTACATGCCTTGGAATTTCATATCCCCTGCAGAATCCATTTATTATCCATTTAGCAAATGTTTTTCCTAAATTACTTTAGGAAACTAATTAACTTTCCTAACTTAGTTATTTTTAACTAATTTTTATTTTTAAAAATAACTTTACTTTTCTATTTTATATTATTTTCCCTTGCCCTTCCCCTCCATTTTATAAGGAGCTGTTCTGATGTGTTTAATGCATACCTGCTGTTCTGCACACAAGTTTTATTTTTGTAAATGACATTGTGTTATATATCTTTCTTTTCATGCCTCTTACACGCAGCACTCTATTTTTAGATACAAATATATTGCCATATATACAGCCAGTCCATTATTTCTAACTCTTGTATAATTATTGCAAACCCTTTTCCAACTATTAGGTAGAAATGTTTGAACAAGAAAATTCATGGTTTCTCTTTCCACAGAGCTTACAGTTTAGTGCGGAAAACAGACATCAAATAATAACTGAACATGGTATGGCAAGTGTTTATCATTCATTTTTTTCAACAAATATTGATCAGATGCTTTCCACGTGCTAAATATGAAGTGAAGCACTGGGGGTACCACAGAGAGCGAACACTGTGGTAGAGGAAGTTTACATTCTGGAGAATTAGCCCAGCCTCGTAGAGATTTAAGGTCAATGGCAAATGGTTAAATATGCAACAGTGATATGATACAGTTCATATCTTTATTCTCAATGCAGGACGAATAATGGATTAGACAGGAGCAGGACTGGACTCAGAAAAACCAGCTAGGAGGTGCTGCAGTAAAACTGTTGAGAAATAATAGTGGCTTCAGTAGGGGGTGGTGGCAGTGGACAAAAAAGAGACAGACAGTGAGGTGATATATTTTGGAGACAGAACAGACAATATTGGCTGATAGATTAATTGTGAGGGGCAAAGAAGAATCAGGAAGTGTCCCTGGGTGTTTAGAAACTGAGATGGAGAAGACTGAACATGGGTCAGGTTGAAAGAAAGAGCAAAGTCGTTTGGGGTCGTGACATCTATGAAGCATCGAATGGAGGTGCCCGACAGGCGATGGAGCTGTTACATATGGACGGTCTTGAAGTCATGGAAATGAACAAGAGTGTAGAAATAGGCAAAGGGCTGACCATTGCAGATCCCAAATGACGCTCAACACTTAGGGACAGGATGGAGAGGGAGTCTGCAGGGAAGTTACAAGGGAGAGCTCGGGGGGTCTGCTGTGTGTGAACCTTCTGGTATCTCTCTGTCTCCCCAACTCATACCCTTGGCCAAAGCTGCTCTGTGGAGAGACAGGGAAGGAGGCCTCTGTAGGATGGTATAAAGAGCAAGTGGAAATTAGGAGGGAGAGGTGGCGCATGCAGGCAAATCTTTGGTGAACCTGGGGTGAAGGGGAGAGAATAAGGCAGGGCAACATCTGGAGGGGAATTTTAAATTAAGAAAATAATTTTTTTTTTTTTTGGTAGGTGAGACTTGACCATGACTAAAACATGATACAAAGGTGCATAGTAGTGGAAGATCCCTTACAGCCAGAAGGAGGTGGGATGTGAGCCCATGGTCAGTAACACGCGTTCCACCCCTTTCCTTGAAGGCCACCCCACTGGTGAGCGAGAAGAGAGGAGGGGCCGGCCTCAGGCCTCTCTTCAAATAGGTTTCACAATGAGCAGGAGGAAAAGGGACCCAACTCCCTGAAAAGTAATTTGTTCAAAGGTCACTGTCAAACTATCCAGGCCTTAAAACAAGAAGACATATATAGAACTGAGCAGAGAATCTGATTCTATGTTGTTGCAGGAAAAATTTGGGTTGGGAGATGGCTGTCTGGTAGAAGAAAATTACTCCCTTCTAGTCTGGGAAGTGACCACAACTGGCTTTGACAGAAACCCAGAGAAACTGTGCAGCCTTTTGTTGTATTTATCAAAAAGCTGAAAGCTCCCTCCTTTTTCAGTTTAACCAGGCATTTAGAGCAAAAGACAGATTCTCCAGGGTCAGTCAACTTCAGGAATATCAGAAGAAGTGGCAGTGGCCCATCGACCGAACGGGGTGTAACCAGAAGACAGGCCTTCAAGCATTTCCTTGTCACTGGCCAGGCTTAACACCCCTCAAGACCTTACCTGGGAGTCTGCAAAGTCCTATGAATTTTCTGCTTAGGCCTGGGAAACAGCCACACACAAATTCAACAATATTTAAAAACGACTAACAGGGTAAATAAAAATATACCTTAAAATCGTATCTTTAAATCTTAGGCTAAAGAGCATAAATGTTTAATTTTCCTAATCAAGGTGTTCATGAATTAAGACTACTGTTTTGGAACTTTCTGAATTGACTTCTTACACATAAATTTACCACATCACATCCTATGTCTTATTTTTCGGAGCTTTACGTATAGGTAGTTGGGTCACAAAGCCATAGCTAAGAGGACCACGCTGGCAGAGTAGCTTAGAGGAGATAAACCGCTCCTGCAGTCCTAGGTGAGACTCTCAAACTCAAGTGTACAGACTGGCAGCACAGGTAATAAGTAGAAGGGCAATATATTTTGTTGCAAAGAACACTAACTTGGGAACTGGGCCTTCGGTGCTGGTCTGCCACTAACATGGAGGTATGAATTTGGCAAGTTACTTAAGTCCTCAAGGCTCTTCACCTGTAGAGGACTCACTAGGCACTAGAGGTTTGTAAGATTTCTCCCACTTTAAAAATCCCTTCCTCTGATGTATTAATCGGGATTAGTTCAGTTCTGACTGATATAAAGCAACCTCAAACTGACTTAAGTAAGAGGGGAGATTTAATGGTTCATACAACTACAAAGCTATGGCAGCCTGCATGGCACCATCTGAGAAATGGAAAGAGGGACTCCTGAGTGAGCGTGTGGCTGGGCAAGCAACCGAATCTTTGTGTGAACAAACCAAAACCCAAACCAAAAATGAAAAACCATGCCCCTTCCTCTGGATAGCTACAGCCTTGCTCCCAGGTGCACATGATTTATTTCAGCCCCCATTTACCCATTGGCTTGGAACGCTATTGCATTTGACAGCTGGTGCAACTCTATACAGTGGCCCTGAATCTCAGGGTACTCTGGATTCAGACCCAGCTGGGTTCAGGGACGCAAACACCATCTCCAGGACTTACTCTTTCTTCTTACTCTTTCCTCTTTTATGAGGCTCTGCAGCTTTCAATCAGCTCACCAAGTAACATTAGAAGATCTAAAGAACCTCCCTCTGAAGTTTTTACATCAGCAAAAACCTTGAATTATGGTAGATGATGCTGACAGTGCTGGGGCAAGACTGGTACAAGTGCACACTGCTGGTGGCATCGTTAATTGGCACACAGCTTTGGAAATCTATTGAACAATTTTGATCAATAGGCATAAAATATGCTTGCATCATGTGGCTTAGGAATACCCCTGAGAATGTATCATAGGAAAATAGCTGAAATTTAAAGATTCATGTATGTGAAAATGTTTATTCACCAATATCTATGATAACAGCAAGTTGGAAATGGCCTAGATTGTCAACCACGGGGGAATAGAGAAATTATAACAACCGCATGAAATATTGAGTAACCATTGAAATGACAATTATAAAGGGTCTACAAGAAGCATACTAAATGAGAAAAGAATGTACAAAAAGTATGCAAACGCTTTGATGATAACAAAAAATACATAAGCATATAGATGGCCTAGGAAGCAACACCTAAAAACGGACCTCATGGCTGTGTGTAGAGTGCAGGGGTAATGAGAACACTGTCTTTAAATTTCTGCCAATGTTGGTCTAATATTGTTTGAAAATAAACAAAATTTAATGAGAAAATGCTATGATTTATGATTGATTGTCTCAATTTCCCTATAGGGAGTTTCTGGAGGATAAAATGAGGTAATGGTTATAAAATGTTTAAGGAGGGAGGAGGGGAGGGGAGGGAGGGAAGAACAGAGGGGGATTGCTGTACTCGCACCTGCGGACATAATGTAAGGATAACTGGCACATCCTCTAGATGCAAGGCTCACCTGTAACTTGGACTTTACCTAACAAATGCAAACAATGAAACCTAATCATTCATACCCTTATATTAATCTGAAACTTAAATTTTTTAAAAATTAAAAAAAAAAAATCTTTAAAGTGTTTAGGGAGTACCTGCTGCATATTGAGGATGCAATTCATGTTGGCTGTCAATATTAAGGTGAGACATTTAAAACACTGTGTGCACATTCTGTCCTATTAAAAATGATAGAATTTGAGACTTCTCCTCTAATACTAAGAGAAAGTGATTTCTCCTTACCATAAATCCCCTTCCCAAACTACACTGTTCCTCTGTTGATCTAACCTCAAGTGCCTCTACTGGTATTTCCTCAGAGGTTCACGGGGAAGGAAGAGATTTAATTTCAGGGATCCTGACCTGAAGGGAAGTCTTCCTGAAAAACAGAGCTAGGAGGCTTAGAATGCAAACGTCTGCCTCAGGTCGTGATTAATATTGCTCAGGGAAGACAAGCAGAATAGAAGGGCAATTGTGGGGGAAGAAGGAAGAGAAAACTGCCTTTCAAAAGTTAATGTTTTAATCACATAAGTAATACATAAATACATTCTCACTCTAAAACGTTAAAACATCACAGCTAACTTGTCAGCTAAGACAAAAGTCCTCTTTGACACCAGTCTTAATCTATTCAGGCTGCCATAACAAAACATCACAGACTGTGTGGCTTAAACAACAGAAACTTATTTTCTCATAGGTCTGGAGACTGAAAAGCCCAAGCTCAAGGTTTAGTTTCTAGTGAGGGCTCTCTTCCTGGCCTGCAGACAGCTGCCTTCTCAGTATATCCTCACATGGCTTTTCCTAGGTGCAAGCAAGGAGATAGAGATAGATAGAGATAGAGATAGAGATAGAGATAGAGATAGAGATAGAGATAGAGATAGAGATAGAGATAGAGAGATAGAGAGATAGAGATAGAGCTAGAGAGAGAGAACGAACTCATTCCCTGGTGTCTCCTCTTAGACGAACATTAATCCCACCAGTTCAGGGCCCCACTCTATTCCTTACGACCTCATCTAATCCCAGTTATTTCCATTTTCCAAATACAGCCAAACTGGAGGTTAAAGCATCAACATATGAATTGGAAGGCACACATCCATTCAGTCCATAACAATACCCTGCCCCCTTCCACCTAGATGCTTCTTCCCCAATTCTGATCCCTATTATCAATTTCAAGGTACAGCATGTTTTTAGACTTTTTTCTAAAAAAGACAAAAAAATGTACAAATAGATTTATGAGGTTATTTTTATTCTGTGCAATTTTAAAAATACTCCTATGCCTACATTTCTTTAACTTGCTTCTTTGTAAAATATGTCTTGGTGAGCTTCCATAGTACTATATAGGTATATATTATTTTTTAACTGCTGCATAATACTTTAAATATGATTTAAATCCTATTAACTGTTTTTATGATTAATGTATTGGACAATGGGGGTACAATCTGATATTTCAATACGTGTAGACATCACATAATGATCAAATCAGGATAATTAGCTTATCCATCACCCTAATCATCATTTCTTCATGATGAGAACATTCAAAAAACTCTAGCTAATTTCTAGCTATTTTGAAATACACATTTTTGTGAACTCTAGCCATCCTATGCAAGAGAACACCAGAGCCTCTTCCTCCTATTTAACTATGTCTTAGTACTGATCGACTCATCTCTCCCCATCCTATTATTTTCAATAACTACCACCATACTGGCAAATATTTGTCATTTAAAATTGTTTTAATCACGAACAATTCTACAATGAGAGTCTTTATAAATGCCTCTTTGTTTACAAAAGTGAATGTTTCTTAAAGCTGAATTGCTGGGTCACAGAATATGCACATTACGAATTTTAATAGATACTGTCAAATTATTCTATTCACCAAGGTGGCTCTACTAATTTATATTCTCACTAGTAATTTCTGAGGCTGCTTGAAGATCCTTGCCAAAATTCCGTATTATCAAACTTAAATATTATTTGCCAGTCTGATACATAAAAAAAAAAAATTGTCTTTCTATTTAAATTTGAATTTTCCTGACTGACGGTAAAGTGGGAAGTCTTTCGGGATATCTCTCGGCCAACGGCATTTTCTCCTAAGTATCGCCTCTTTCTGTGTTCAGTGCACTCTTCCCTATTAAGCTGTTTATCATTGTCTTATTAAATGTATAGAACTCCTTTGCAGTTTCTATAGGCTAATCCTCTGTTAATCAGATGGCAATTATTTTGTCCTCTCTGCCATCACCCGTTTTACTTCATTTATGAAAATTTTTGTCTTGGAAAATTTCTATTTTGGAAATGGTCAAAATTTCTAATTTTTTGACTTTCAAGGTTTTGTTCTTTAGTTTTTAGGAAGTCCTTTTTATGCCCCCAAGACCATACTTGTATTCTCCCATATGCTCATTTAACTCCCACATTTTGTTTCTCTTTTACTTTTAGATATTTAATCCATCTGAAATTTATCTTTGAAAGTGGTGTGAGGCAGAAACTGGCTTTATTATTTTCTGAATGGACAGCCAGCCGTCCCAGTGCAGGGAGTGGAATCTGTGTTAGAAGCTCATACTCCAAGCAGAGAAAACACCTGTATTTCACTGCTTCTGGACTTGGCTTAAGAGGAAACTCCACTGATGTCCACCACTGTCTGGAAGAACTGGACTGCACTTGGAAGCACAGAACCTGGGGCGCCCTTAGTCTACGTGCTGGAAATATAGTATTAGCGAGATTCATCATAAACCTGCATCGAGAGCTCACGTCAACGTTGAACCCTCTCAAAAAGCAAATCATCTTTGCCATAAATCAAATTATCAAGCCCTGCTATCTTTCTTTTATAATTAAGATTTTCCTACACTGTAATTTGGTTTTTGGTTGAAAGAGCACACATTTAAATATAAACAATTTCTTGAAATTGTGTTGGAGAAAGATTTACTGTGATATGATGCACGTTTTGACCAAAATGGACTGTCAGGTGTTTTCCAGAAGGGCTGACACAAGGAACTGTGTGTAACAGGCACACTCCTCTGGCCTGAGTGTTGGGTGGCAGGTGGGTAGGTGCCCACTTAGCCCACCACACAACTATGAAACTTTTGTCAACTCACCTTGAATCTGCTTTGCCCATTTGTCTTGACTGTTGAATGAAGATAGTGAAACTAGGCCTGGTACGGTGACTCACGCCTATAATCCCAGCACTCTGGGAAGCTGAGGCAGGGGGATCTGATGAGCTCAGGAGTCTGAGACAGCTTGAGGAATAGAAAGACTCCATCACCACTAAAAATTTAAAATAATAATAATAATAAAAATAGTCACTTTATAAAGTCTAAATGGGATAATACTTGCAAAGCTCTTAGAAAAGCATCCACATGCCTATTGTCAGTGTTCAGGGATGATTTCAGCCCTGAAGGGGGCTGCTTTCCTACTTTTGTCCTTTTGAAAACTTTGCATGTTTTCAGTTTATCTTTTTTTTCCATCATCACTATTTTTTTCTTACATATGTTCTATAATAGAGTCTTAGTCTCAAAACCATTGTCAAAGAAAGTTGGGAGATGTCTTTGTGGCCAGCACCCAGATCCCCACACCCCAGCTTGAATCCAAGGGAATAAACGTGAGCTTCAATCACGGGCTCTTTCACAGTCAGCTATAAGGTCGGCTCCAGGCCTACACTACTCTGGAAGGCTCTGGGGTACTTGATGGGAAAGTTAGGTGTTGTGCCATGAAGCTTCAAGAGCAGACTTGCCAAGTTTATTGACTGAAGTACTTTTTATGAGCAGCACTTTGCAAGGAGATTTTGGAGGGCGGCCCCTGTGGCTCAAGGAGTAGAGTGCTGGCCCCATATGCTGGAGGTGGCAGGTTCAAACCTGGCCCTGGCCAAAAACAGAAAAAAAAAAAAAAAAAAAAAGGAGATTTTGGATATGTAATCTCAGGGGAGAAAAGGTTAGGATGCCCAGGCTCATCTCAATTTTCTGGGTTCCAAGCCCACGCTCTTTCACCACACATGCTGCCCTCCTAGGCACCAAACTACATCTCAACAGAGCTCCACATTTTACAGAACAAGATCTGTCTGCTCCTCAGGGAAACAGGTTGCACGTCACTGCATCCACCTTGACAACTGATGACACCCTCATCATCCAAGAATGGCTGGACAGTGCCTGGGGTCCTTTTGTCACCACAGGAGGGGTGAACCTGGAGGTGGAAAGACTAGCCAGTGACAACACAAGAGCATATTGAAGATGCCGTTCATTCTGGAGGAGTCTCAGAGGAAACGACCAGAACAAGGAGCTTTGGAAGGGAGCAGTGAGGCCAGCGATCCAGTTGGGGAGGAAGGAAGCAGAGCTGAATGGACAGTAAAGCAAAGAAAAACATCACTGACCAGAAGAGCCAATGTTGGGGTAAACCAGGATTAATGGGATGGCCAGCATGGTGGACACTGGGCCCAAATCTCAAAGGCAGGAGGTACTCTCTGATGTCAACAGAGGCTAGACATTCCATTATACAAAAAAAGTAAGAAGTGCTAATATGGCCAGGCACGATGGCTCACACATGTAATCCTAGCACTCTGGGAGGCAGAAGAGGATGGATTGTTTGAGCTCAGGAATTCGAGACCATCCTGAACAAAAGAGAAACCCCATCTCTATTAAAAAGAAAACAGAAAAAGTGAGGGAAGAATTGCTTGACTCCCAAGAGTTTGAGGTTGCTATGAGCTATGATGCCATGGCACTCTACTCAGGGCGACAGAGTGAGACTCTGTCTCCCTCCCCCAAAAAAGGGCACTAATATAGGCTTACAAGCATCTGTGCAAATATTTAATGGGTAAAATAAAAAACAATGTTTTTATATATTCTGTATGTTTTAGGTACATATATATAATATTTTTACTGTATATGATATGCATGTGAACATTATTTGACAAAAAGGTCACTACAGATCATTTGAGAACTTTCCTAAAGGTGAGATGCAGGGCCTACTTTACGTGCACCAGCCTGGAGGACACTGGCATGAGTTTACACAAGGTTCAGACAGGCCTTTGGAGGCTGCTGTGGACTGAAGGTTTGTGTCCACCCAAGTTTCATCATTAAAGCTTTAATAGATGCTGTGTTTGGAGTAAGGAAGTAATTAATGGTTAAGTAATGATGTTGTAAGGCCTTGATTCCTTGCGGTTAGTGTTCTGGTAAGAAGAACACCAGAGATCCTACCAATCTGTCTCTATCTCCCCAGCCCCCTCTCTTTTTTTCTCTGCTCTCAGGCTTCAAGGAAAAGCTATGTGGGGCCACAGTGAGCGAGTGCTGATCTGTAAGCCAGTAAGAGAGACAGCTCACCAGAACCCAGGAGACCAGATCCTTCATAGCAGACTTCTAGTCCACAGAACCTTGAGAAAATAAATTCCTATCGTGAAAGCCACACATCCTGCAGTATTCTGTTGCCCCAGCCCCTAGCTGACCAACACCAGTGTGAGAAGGAAATTGTAAGTCTAGCTCTCCTATTCTGCTTGGTCTTTGCAAGTGACCATATGAAGTAACCAGCCGGTAGTAAGAAAAGTCCTCCCCATCCCTTCTTTACCATTTGGAACCTCCTCCGCTCAAACCTGTGTGTCTGGGAGCCTTTCTTGAAAGAAAGCTACTCACTTAGCTTTAAGTGTTACCTAGGGTACAGGATGTGCACCCAGTGGCCCTAGTATGACATTACATGTGGTGAGATGTGGTTACTCACTCACTCAACAACTATTTATAGCAGGTGTAGGATGTGCCAGGTGCTACTCTAATTGCTGGGGACATGGTGCCTAATGAAAGACTCCGTTCCTGCCCTGAGGAAGCTTATGACCCAGTGGTAGGAGATGGACATTAAACAAACAAGTAAATATATATACAAGGTCAGGCTGCAGTAAGGGCTAGAGGAAAAATAGAATGGGGAAGGGGAGCAGGAAGAAGTCGGAGAAACTGTTATGTTACAGAGTGATCAGCAAAGGGCTGAGTGAGAACTGACATTTGAACAAGGACTGTAGGGGATGAGGGAACGAGCCCTATGGACATCTGAGGGAAGGGTGTTTCGGGAAGAGGGAGAAATAAGAGTCTGAAGTGGGAGTGGGCAGGAGGCAGGGAGGCCAGAGTGGAGGGAAGGGCTGAAGAGAAGAGCAATCCAGAGAGCTGGAGGAGAGGCCAGGTGGTGCCAACGGTGGCTGTTACTCTGAGGGAGGCAGGACAGAAACCACTGCACAGTTTTGAGCAGAAGAGTGACATGACTTTAATGAATGAGTTCAAGGGTCATTCTGGCTGCTATTTGGGACTAGGCTGTAGAGAAGCAAGTTCAAAAGCAAGAGAGACCAGTTGGGGGTTACTATGAAACCCCAGATGAAAATGATGGTAGCCTGAACCAGTGCAATAACCATGGAAATGAGACAGGGGAAGCTTCTAGATACATTTTGAAGGGAGGCCAACAGGATTGCTGATGACGTGAATGTGACAAATGGGAAAGGGGGAGGAGTCAAGGATGGCTGGAAGTTGTGAGGTCTGAGCAGCAAGAAGGACGAGGTTGCTACAGGATCGGGAGAAGTAATGTGGATAAACAAAGGCTCCCTGCACCTTGAGTGGCCTTCACCCAACCTTGTACTTAGCCTGAGAGTACACGGCTAACTCTTGGTCCACAGTGAGTGGGTTAATACTGCCAGACGATGTTCTTATTAACGTTTCTTTGGTGTGTTTTATAAGAAAGATAGCTAAGTAAATTAAAAAAAAAAAAAAAGAATGTAAAGAAGTAATACATTGACCGAAGAATTAAGCAAAAGGGAGAAATTCCCTAAAGCAAAGGAATCTAGCAAAAAAAGGAAAAGACAGCTATAATAATTCAAAACTCTACATCTGCAATCTTGCTTAGAGGGTAAAGAATAGAGAGGAACAATAATAGTGCGGAGGAGGCAAGGGTTAGGAACTTTCAAGAGTTTGCTTCAACCCAAGAAAAGGTTTTAAAAGGCTATTTGGGAGAAAGGAAATGACTCAACTGCTCTGAGGCCTGGAAAGAAAGAGAGAGAAGTATGAAGAAACTGATGTGCGTTTTGTAAGAGTCTTAATAATACAATTCATGGCACAATACAGTATTTCTTAAGAAAACAGGTGTGTGGGTTTTCAGTTTGAATGTTAAATGCAACATTCTGGTTTATATTAATAACTACTTGGTTATGAATAAAGGTGTATTTAAGAGGGTTTCACAAAGAAACTGACATCAATTGTTCTACTTGTCTTGTATATAGTGATACACAAATCAGACGCTGGTAACTAGTGAAACTTTGGGAAAGTACCAAATTATATGTTATTTATTTTAGAATATAGTATTTAAGCTCCTTTCAGCCTAAAAGTTACATCTCACAAAACTTTTAAATCTAGCTAGTTAAATGTTTTCAGTATTTTTATAGGGTGATTAATGAGGGACTCTCCAAGGCACAAAATCCAAAGCTGAGCAAAGACATTGGGAAACCATCCTTTTATTTCATAATTATATGTATAGGGGAGTTTTCAGAAGATAATTTTATATTCGATGATTTTTTTAATACTTCATTTAAAAACCTACTTTAGGTTATAACTGGGTTATAGCTTTCGTGTGAAAGCCATAAATTAGTTTCATAGTAGGGCTGAGTACATTGGGGGAGAGGCACGGGAGGGAGGGGGAGGATGGGCTGAGCGAGGGTGATTGGTGGGATTACACCTGCAGTGCATCTTACAAGAGTACATGTGAAACTCAGTAAATGTAGAATATAAATGTCTTAACACAATAACTAGGAAAACGCCAGGAAGGCTATGTTAACCAGTGTGATGAGAATGTGTCAAACGGTCTATAAAACCAGTGTATGGTACCCCACGATCACATTAATGTACACAGCTATTAATAATAATAATAATAACTAAATAAATAAAAACCTACTTGAGAACCAAATGTATCATTTTTTTAAAAGTACATTCATTCATTGTCCGGAATTAA
>CAUYPK010055561.1:0-10135 GCA_963574355.1 Loris lydekkerianus
GACAAGACATCTATTACAGACCATGGGACTCTGAAAAGACACAGGACCTGAGCGGTGCTGTGGCTCAGAGGAGTAGGGCGCCAGTCCCATATACCGGAGGTGGTGGGTTCAAACCTGGCCCCAGCCAAAAACTGCAAAAAAAAAAAAAACCAAAAAAAAAAAACAAAAACACAGAGCTATAGTGGAATCTCAAGTAGCCAAAGTCATGATGGGGAGGTGTGACATGTTGTGGGGGGGGGGGGGTTGTTTGTTTGTTTTTAAGAAATTGAGAATTCAGCTCGGTGCCTGTAGCTCAGCAGCTAGGGTGCCGGTCACGTACACTAGAGCTGGCGGGTTTGAATCCAGACCAACAACAATGACAACTACAACAAAAAAATTAGCTGGGCATTGTGGCAGGTGCCTGTAGTCCCAGCTGCTTGGGAGGCTGAGACAAGAGAATCGCTTAAGCCCAAGAGTTTGAGGTTGCTGTGAGCTGTGATGCCACAGCACTCTACTGAGGGTGCATAGTGAGACTCTGTCTCAAAAAAAAAAAAAAGAAAAGAAAAAAAATTGAGAATTCCCATGTGAAGTTTTCATAGTGCTGCATATAACTATGCCTTTTATTTTGGGAATCCAAACCAGACACTACCTTTTCCAAACCCCTGGCATGTGGGGATGATTAGGAGTTTTCAGAGACTTATGGAGAGAGGGAGGCCCAAAAGTCAGCATGCAACTCCAATCATCAAGAGAGGGTGTAAACAGTCCTTGTCCTTACACAGGTTCTCACTGTGGATCCCGAGTTGCTTACTGTTACGAGTTTATGGTGATAGGTTGATGATGACAGCATGAAGGACAAAAGGAGAGGGCACATGGGGAGCTACAGTCTGGTCTTTCTACTCCAACAGTTCCTTGTACAGTTTGATAATAATAATACCAGCGTCTTGTACATTTTAATGGCTTGGCGGCTCACACAAGCTTTTTGCTGCATCTGTTGGGCAGTGTTATGTAAGGTAGGATGTCGCTGGTGCAGGCATGGGTATGTCACAAGGGTTTTCCTTTCAGAAAAAAGATGCAAAGGAAAGGTGGGAGTTACCTGAGACACAGTTGGCTGCAGTTGCTAATGTGACCATGGTGAACAGGAACATTTTGTTTCGGGGAGATCAGCAATACCCTCTAAGGGTCTTTATACTTTCATATTCTGCTCATCATAACAGAGTGACGGATGTTTCTGGGTTGACTCGTATTGGTGGTGAATGCTGTGTAGCACGTAAGAATGAACACGAGAATGCTTGCAAACATCCAGAATGATACCGCTGTTAGTCACCACAGCGAGAGACGTGCGTGGTCCGCTCTGCTCCTCCCTGCCCTCGACTCTTTCAGAACAGAATGATGGAAAGATGATAGCAGCAAGCTTAGCTTTCTAGCAGAGACACAGAGTGGGGTGTACTTTAGAATATGAGGCTTGTCAACAAAGAATCAGATCAGTTTTAAAAATTGTAGAAGTTTACTGTGCCCACAAAACAACAACTGAGTGACAGGGAAACTTCAAACCAGAAATGGTTTGTGACTGACTGTTACACGTTCATTCTCTTTGTTGACCTGGTCGTTTCAATTTCACTGAATCATACTGATAAAGACATAAAGCTTGTATTTGGGGTTGGTTTCATTTATGATTAGGGCTAGTATAGGTGAAAAGCCTATAAGTAAACCTTTAAATGGTTCCATTTTGTGAAGGCAAGTTTAAAGTCTTTTGTGAGTTAGAAAAGAAAAAGTCCTGGATAGAACTCCATATGGGGCTTAGAACCTAATTATGTAAAAGCAATTTAGGGTGGAGCTTCATGGAGGTAGGGCTGCAGACAGTCACCTGTATATGTCAGCATTTTCCAGACTACTCCCTAAAGATGATTAACAGCCTCCAGATGGTCAAGCATTCAAACAGCTTATTTCCCCAGAATCTTGTTTTGTTGTTTTGTTTTTGATATCTTTCTGTAAGAATAACTTTAGTGAAGTAGTTATCAGTTAAACCGGTTAAACCTTAGCCCATAAGGATAGCTTTAGATAATGTTAGTAAAATGGTTATCAGTTAATCTGGTTTATCCGTAGGGCCGTAAGTACCAGGCAGTAAGAGGCCTGGGGCCAAAGTTTAAGTCACATGTTCATTCATTAAGTTATGCCTATATAAGCTTTGGTGGAAGAAATAAAGGTTGCCACATGCCATGAGAGAGCTGTGGTCCCCTTTATTTTCCATACAATTTCAATATTGCAGGTCTTATTCTCCACAACACTGCTTTTCCGTGAGACCCTAATGGCAACAGGCTAGTGTTTCGGGGAAATCAGGATGACTTGGTTATTGACTGTGTGGCTATGGGAGGTTGGCCTGCGGGAATATCTCAACTGTACTGTTCATAATTATTGCCCCTTTAGGGTCATTGAACTGAGAGAGTGACCAGCTTTTCATGTTCCTCTCTCCGTTACTGCACGTTATCTTTCTGGTAGACATTCCTAGGTTCTCTCCATGATCAATGGGTTTGTAGTTGCTGTTGCCCCATCTTCATGGACGTCATCTGCAGAGACAGAGCTGCTCACAGGCGTCTGTGACTCTTGAGAGGATACAACACACAAGGTGCATTATCAGCACAACTGATTGAGGGGTGGAGGATACCAAGACTTAGAAAAATACTCCCGGTAGTAATTACATATAGTAATTGGAACATGTGGAGGGCTGTGTCAAAGAGTTAATATCTTTGTTTTGGCTCCCCGAATGCTTTGAATGTATACAAGAAACCAGGCTGTACACTTCATGTTAAATTATGCAGCATATGTGTTCAAATGAGGTCAGAGGGAGGGCACTGGAACCAATTGCATCAGCATGTAAATGTATTTATCATTGCTGATTTTCAAGGCTGTTTATTACCCACGATTCAAAGTCTTAGTTGAATACATCATAGTAGACAGGTGTTGGGTGTGAGTGTGCTCTACACTTGACGCCCTGGGAAGGATGTGGGTATCTATAGGGCCTCTGCATTTTTATTCCCTGAAGTTAAACATGTTTCCACAGGCATTGGGTTTTCTGAGAAATACAGAACATGTCCCTCATTTTAAGAAAATGTTTCAGAATCATGCATGGGTCCCATGACAGGTCTGAAATACAGCTCAGTCAGATGTGCCAGCTGAGAGATTTACAGAAGTATGAAAAAAGTAATTCAGTTGATCCACAGACGAAGTTGTGGTCACTGTGATGGGAAGGATCTATAGAGTCTGAATATGGCGGGTATTCTGTGTTATAAAGAAATTACTCAGATGACCTGTGTATATCTTTTCAAGTATGTGTTCAGTAAGAGTGGCTCTTGTAAGGCTGAGCCTCAACTGTTACTACCTGCATGCTGGCTCTGCTGTTCCCTGACAGCTACCTCTGCATGGAAGCATCATTCCATCCTAGTCATCCAAGGGCTGAGCTTTCCAGCCACGAGTGCCAGGAGGACATTTCCGTATGCCCTGCATATATCATCAAAGGAGTATCAACCTAAATAACAAACAGGAAGAGTCTTTCTAAAAGAAAATGATATTTACTCAGGAATAAGGCATTGCAATAGGAATATGCATGCCAAAGTTAAATAATTATGTGCCTATTCAGGGAGGTAATGGGAGACAAAGGTTTTAAAAGGGAAAAGGAACAGGATTACATCATTGTTTTGAGATGATTATTTTTGGCTGCAAGAACTAATAATAAGAATGGCACCTGCTGAGACTGGACAGGCAGCTGCTGGATTGTTGCAGCAGTATTTTTTGTGTAAGGTTGTACGGCTTTTGTGCAAAGGTTATGGTTTGGGCAGAATTTTTTGATAGTATGTTATCAGTCACGTATGCATGAGAACTCTCTCTATCGGGCCTTCCTTGGTTCTATTTTTCAGGACTTTTTTTTCGTTTTGTTTTTGACACAATGACTCTGTTTGATGCTGAAAGTTTTCACAGGAGCCAGAGTGGCTTGTGAATTTAATGGCTCTTCTCTTCCATGGTTTCTGTTTTCTTCACTTGCTTTGCTACGGTTTAAATATTTGACCCTCTAAATCTCATGTTGAATTTGATCCTTCGTGTTGGATCTGGGGCCTCGTAGGAGGTGTCCGTGTCATGGGAGCAGATCCTTCCCGAGTGCCGTGGTGCCCTCCTCGCAGTAGTGAGAGAGGTCTTGCTCTGTTAGTTCCTGTGAGAGCTGGTTGCTAAAATGAGTGTGGCACCCACCCTTCCTCTTCTATTGCCCCCTTGCCATGAGGCGTCTGTGCACGCCAACCCCTCTGCTCCTTCCACCATGACCGGAAGCAGTCTGAGCTCCTCGCCAGAAGCAGATGCAGGCACCGTGCTTGTTGCTCAGCCTGCAGAACTGTGAGCCAGACACAACTCCTTTCTTTATAAATTGCCTAGCCTCGGTCATTCCTTTATGGCAACACAAATGGGCTCAGACATGCTTCAAAGACGGGAGCCACAGCGTTGTGATGGGGCTGGAACGACCCGGGAGGTGATTTGCACCAGGACTGTGGTGAATTCCATTCTCTCCTGAGCCTGTCTTCAAGGTTGGTTTCCTAATGTGACATGAATTACTCCCATCTCTGGAACCCAAGGATCTGTCTTTGAGGAGGTTGAATAAATGCTAACACCACTGGTTCAAAGACAGGTGAGATGGTGCCAATGCTAAAGAGTTGATATTAAGAGTTTATATTATTTTCAGAAATAAGATAAAGTACACCCACATATTAACTATGGTGATTTTGCAGATGCTCAGAAACAACACTTTGCTCTTGAAAAAGCTAAACTGTATTCACTCTAACAGACCTTTTTCCTATCCTGCTCTCAAGAGTTGGTGGAAAGGTAATGTTTATGCTTGGCTGCACCCAGGCTAAGATCTGCCAACAGACCTTTTTGAGTTTATAAAGCAGATCTCAGCGTGCTAGAGAAGTAGATGTAGTGCTGCAGGGGGCTGATGGCACTCCTGAGACCTGTGAAGGTCGGCATTTTAAAGGCATTTCCAAGGAGCCTTTTGGTGATTATGTTCACCAACTCCACCATAAGCAGGAGGCTCTGGTTACCCAGCTGGCATGAGATTATCGGGCAGTAAACAGAATATATTGGAGTTTGTTGCTTTAAAGAGCAGTTGCTTTGAACTGCCAGGATATTAAGTTGGCTGCTGGAGAAGTAAAGGCAAACTGTGGCCAAACCTTTCCAATACCACTTCAGAGAGACGTCTGGGAGCTTTCGCCTTCTTTTCTTTCAGATTATCTCTCTTGAAAGTTCAGAAGTGATGATGTGGCTTTAGTTTGCTGGAAGGATCCCAAAGATGGACTGTAGTGAGCATCTTGGGGACTTGCTTCCCGGCAGCACCCGTTAGAGAGCAGCCCAATCCTGAGACTGTCAGCGTCACAGGGGGAGCCTGGGACTCTGCAGGTAATTACCATGGGGAACCTTCTAGTGAATTGCCTCCTGGGCACCACACTGAGAGTTATTTCTGCAGACCCCAAGGATTATAGCTCTAAGACACAATGGTGCTCAAGATAATGGGATGTACTGAACACTGGGAAAGGGCAGCAAAGTCAATTTTGATGTGTGAAAGGCCCCTGGGTTTGATTATTTCAAAAAGAGAGAGAATGAACCCTCAAGCTTTGTTATGCAGCAGCAGGCCATCATTTGTGATAAAGACAGTGAAGGATAATAAAAAGATGAGGAAGCAACTCTGCAAGGGAACTCTGTGTGTGTCTTATGGCTTCAAAGCACACTCTTCTGGAGGCTGAGTCCTTTGGAAACCAATGCCATACTAGCTAGACCCTTTCATTCTGGGAGAAGCTTTGCAGGCGTGTATGTGTGTGTGACGAATCTAATGGGAGAGACAAGATGTCATCAAAGGTTCTTTTTAGAAAATTGTCTGGTGCTGACAATCTGTATACAGTGAACTATGTCTGATCTATGAACACCTCTGGAAATAATAATACAGCACCGTGGTTCTACAAATATATTAGTACGACAATTGTAAAGATCAAAACAGCCCTTTACCAAGTATTTTCTTTCAACATCATGATCCTTAACCTTATTCTAGATATATTATGGCCAGGGCAAGGGAAACCACACTATCAATATAATCACAAAATATTTCTTTTCACTACCTGCCTAAGACAAATTACAAATGCCTGCATAGACCAGATAAATATACTCCATCCATGGATATTTCTTTCTGGAAGCCTTCTGTGGAGTCACCTGGTTGACTCTGCAGAGACATCCAGGAAAATTAAATATGCCTAAGATTCCTTGATACATTGCTTCCTTAAGAAACTCTCACGGGGGGTGGCACCTGTGGCTCAATGAGTAGGGAGCCGGCCCCATGCACCGGAGTTGGCAGGTTCAAATCCGGCCCCGGCCACAAACTGCCAAAAAAATTAAAAAAAGAAAGAAACTCTCATGGAAAGCAAGTGTCTTTGTGTGGCTGGCTCTGAGTATCTCAAGAAAATGCTTGGGAAGATGAAAGGAAGGTGATTTTCCAGGAGTCTATAATTACACACCTTTTGTACCACGCAGACTCAACAACGTCAGATGGTGTGCTAAGGAATCTACGTCTACTGGAATTACTTTTGTGGACATCCCCGAAACAAAGTAAAGCTGGAAATAATCTAAGTTCTGTAATCTCAAGATTTCCCTGACACAATGAAGGGTAAAAGTTATCAACCCAAACCAGACCTGCAGTTTTTTAATTGATACATTGCAGATATATATATTTGGGGGCTCGTGCAATATTTGATACATTGGTATAATGTGTAAAGATCAAATCAGGGTAACTGGGATATTTATCACCTTAAATATTTAGCTTTTCCTAATGTGAAGAGCATTGAAATTATTCTCTTCTCATTATTTTGAAATGTACACTGGATTGGGCAGTGCCTGTGACTCAGTGAGCAGGGCGCCGGCCCCATATACCGAGGGTGGTGGGTTCAAACCCAGCCCTGGCCAAACTGCAACAACAAAAAAAGGCAGGCATTGTGGCAGGAACCTGTAGTCCCAGCTACTCGGGAGGCTGAAGTAAGACAATCACCTAAGCCCAAGAGCTAGAAGTTGCTGTGAGCTGTGATGCCACAGTACTCTACTGAGGGTGACAAAATGAGACTCTGTCTCTAAAAACAAAACAAAAGAAAGAAAGAAATGTACAATGGATTGATGTTAACTATAGCCACCCTACTGTAGTTCAGCATTTTAGACAAAGGTGGGCACTGCCTGAAGGAATGATGAGACAGCGAGATTCTTGGATGTTAGCAAGTTCCACTGTCTTCATGATTCTGAGATGTCTGACCACTTGTAAGTGGAATATAACAGGAAGTTGTGTCTGGCAAATGCGCTGACATCAGATGAAAGAAATGAGGGACGTACTTCCCCTACAGAGGAAAATTTGTTATTACTTTGACCCATCATCTAGGCCTGTGCTATTCAATGCAGTGGCCACCAGCCACACGGGGTCACTGGGTTCCTACATGAAGTGTGGAACAAGTGTGAAATATACACTGTATTTCAAAACGATAGTATTAAAAAAAAAAAAAAAGAAAGAAAGCAAATATCCCATTAATCATTTTTTATAGTGATTACATATTGAAATAATATTTTTGTAACATTTATTAGGGAAAAACTGTCATTACACTTAATTTCACCTATTTCTCCTTACTCTTTAAGTATGGCTACTAGAAAATTTTCAATGACTCGTGTTTTGCCACGTGTAATGCACTCGAGTGTATCACGCACTCCCATATTTTTATCCAAACTTAGGAAAACGCCCCTTGAGAAAGCAGGCAGCTGTCAGCTGGGAGAGACACATCTGGAAAGGACTAATGCTGGTGAACATGCAGATGGCACCAGCCTCCCAGGGCTGCCCATTCTGTGCAGGCTGCACCTTCCCTGTCTCCTGAGAGCCCCCCCTCCCTGCTATGTTGAGGGCCACAGCTAAGATGACCACGCACATGCCCAGTGGAGCAGGAACTGCTGAAGCTGCTTGGCCAACCAGCAATGCAGTGGGTCCCCTGAGACCTGTGTGGGGCTCCCAGCTGAAACAGCCGTGGTCCCTCTCCCGAGCCTACCTCACCCTTCCCCTGACTGCTGTGCTCAGCCAAGGCTGCTCCAGCCTCCCCCTGCCACATCTCAGATCCTCCTGGACTGGAACCCTGTGTTCCCAGCAGGCCCAGGCAGGAGGGTAGACTGGGAGCCCCCTAGGCTCCCCCTATCCCTAGCCATACTACCCACGTATAACATGTGTTTATTTTTCCCTCAAAAATTGGGAGGGAGGAGATTGGATTAAAGATGGCGGCTGAGTAACAGCTTCCCTGCAACTGGGCACCGCGAGTCTGGGGAGACAAGACTTCAGACATCTCTGGCAGGTGGGATCTGCCTATGATCATCACTTTGAGGATACACGGAGCCAGCAAGGGACTTCTGGACCCCAGGAGGAGGACAAAAACAGTGAAAAACTGGCAAGTGGCTGCGTGTGTTCCATCGACCTAATCATGCCGGCAACCGTGGGTACAAGCAGCAGTGAGACTGCAAACTGGAAAGGCCTTACCTGTGAACTGTTTTGGTGTTCTTGGACTTGGTGCTTAGTTGAGCTGCCTTGGGGAGAGCTTGAGCAAGAGTGTGGAGAACTTTGGGCATTGTCCGGGGCCCTGAAATGAGCTACTGAGCTGGGCTCAGTGAAAGCCATTGTGTGAAAAAACTGCTCCAGCAAGCTCTGCCCTCAGGGTCCCAAAGCAAGGAACGGGCGGGACAAAGTAAGCTAGTTACTGAGCAGCTTAAAGGCAGGGACGGAACTGCCTCACAGCCCTAATCCTTAGGGGCAGAGTGAGACAGTTTTGGCACACTGGAGCCTTGGGCTGTTGCCTTGGGTAGAGTGCCCTGACGTCACAGCTCATAGCAACCTCAAACTCCTGGGCTTGGCGCCACCCAGAACTCCATAAGAGGTGGGCAGCGACCCCTGACCGGTGACCCGCCCCCTCAGGGCTCCACCTTCCCTGACCAGGAACTGTGGGAGCCACGCAACCCTGTGTCACCCCTCCTGTGTCCTCTCAGCCTCCACGTTAGCTCATCCATCTGACCAGGGACTCTGGTAGCTGCATGCCCTCTGGAGCCCTCCCTCCTCTGCGCAGAGCCCTTCTCCTGGCCAGAGACTCCTAGAGCCTTGGGTTCTCTGTGCCAAAGTCACTGGGCGCCAGGCACAGAGAACTGTGCACACCACCCCAAGCCCTGTTGCTGAATCCAGGTGTGTCACACACCGGAACTGCTTCTACAACCAGAACTCCCTAACTACAGCAGCCCCAGAGGAATTACACAGGGTCACTCCCTACAAAGATCCAGTAACAATAGAGTGATCCCACTGGGGTCTAATCTTGGAGAGACACCTCCCCAACTCTGAGGACGGCCAAAGGCAACGGTGAAAAACAATCATGAGGCGAAATCAACAGAAAAAGTCTGGCAATATGAATAATCAGAGTATATCAACTCCCCCAAGGATCAATGGGGCAGAAACAGCAAAAGACCCCATGCGCAAACAAATAGCTGAGATGTCAGAAATTGAATTCAGGATTTGGATAGCAAATAAGATCGAATTAGAATTCCAAAGGTTATCTCAAGAATTCAATGGATTCAAACAGCAAATGACCAAAGATTTTGAATCATTGAGACAAGAAGTTGCATCCCTCAAAGATCTGAAAAACACAGTAGAATCCCTCAGTAACAGAATGGAGGAAGCAGAAGAAAGGATTTCTGACATTGAAGACAAAGCGTTCGAACGCTCCCAAAACCTCAAAGAAGAGAAATGGAGAGCAAAAACAGACCACTCTCTCAGAGAGCTCTGGGATAATTCGAAAAAAAACAATACTCATCTTATAGGGATCCCTGAAAGTGTTGAAGTGGCTTCACAAGGCACAGAGTCTCTTCTCTATGAGATTATGAAGGAGAACTTTCCAGATATGCCAAGGGATTCCGAAATTCAGATAGCAGACAGTTTCAGAACTTCAGCATGACTCAACCCGAATAAGACAACCCCGAGACACATCATAATCAATTTCACTAAAGTTAATATGAAGGAGAAAATTCTGTAAGCTGCCAGATGAAAGAAAACCATTACCTACAAGGGGAAGAATAT
>CAUYPK010055562.1:0-14606 GCA_963574355.1 Loris lydekkerianus
CCTAGATACAGCCAATGTGGTACCATGCCACTGGCCCGACCCTGTCACTCACCTCTTCCCCCGCCTTCTTTCCCTGCCCCTTCTCCACAATAAAAAAATAAATAAATAAAACTCCAAAAAAAAAAAAAAAAAGAAAAAAAAGAAATGATGGCTCTGAAGAAGAGAGGCTCTGAGGTAACCTCTGATAGCTACAGAGAATAGAGAAACAAACTGGCAAACTCCTCTCTTCTCATCAGAAGGTGTAATAGCCCAAATTTACCCCTTTGGGTAAATTGCCTCCTGGGGGCAACTGTGTTTACTGAATACAGTAAAAACTAGTGGTCACTTCACAAGTGAACAGACAAAATTGTAACATGGAGATATTATGAGGGCAGATGTCCACAAATCCACAGCAAACTTGCATACTCAGAGTCTCTTTACCTAAAACAGAGAGCGAATATCCCAGGGGGAGAAGGGCTCTCAGGGTAGGAGAAAGGAAGTATCAACCCATCTCCATAGCAGCTGTGCAGATTCAGAAAGTGCTGAAGTGCTGTGTTATTCCCAGGAGATTTCCCTAGGAAGTTGCCCTGTGCCAGAGATCATCTGAGTCACCGTCTCTGGGAGGGGCGCGTGTGTATGTGTGTTGAGGGGAAGGGTTATGGCACCCTCCTTGCTTCAGAGTTCATTTAGTAGGGGCTAGTATGAGCACAATAAAAATGGTATTCATGCTTTGAAATCCCGCATGACTCTCTGTGCCAACAAAAACACATGGATCCCACAATATGACCTGCCAATGCCACTGTCCAAGCTTCAGCCTGTGGCTAATGGCTCCCAAGGGCAAAGCTGCAATTATGCCAATAGCCATCAAGAAGAACCATCTGGAAAATTCCACTGATTCTGCTACATGGCTGAGCTGTAAAAGCAGATCCTGCTCCTCCCCACAGCAAGCTAAGAAGGAGGAATGAATAGCCGGGCAGAAAGTCAGTTTCAAACACACTGGAAAGCTGACTCTGAAAAACACAACATGGCATTATGTGCCAAGATCCTGTTTTTTCTTTGATTTGCTATTTCTGTTTGTAGTGTTTAGTTTCTAGGGTAGGCGTTACTGGCTAGGGAAATGTCTCCAGAAAGAGGTTCATGGGATTATTTTAATTTTCTTTACCCTGCTATGTTAACTAAATTTTCTACAACAAATCCACTTTTACAATCTAATTCTAAGTAATATATTTTGAAAGAGCATGAGTCAGAACCTGTGTGAGATATTTCTTAAGTATTATTGTATTTAGTCCTCATTAAGATACTATAATTCCATGAAGTTCCATTTTACAGATAGCAAAACTAAGAGTTAAGTAACTTCCTCAAAGTCCCATAGGACTTACTGTGTCAAGATTTAAACCCAGACACTCTGTTTCATTCCTTTTATTCTGCAGCTGTCTGAAAGTGCTAAGTAAATTAAGTATTAAATACACTATTCTTTCAGAAGAGTAAGAGATTATTGAGGTCAGGATGTGAAGGTAGGATGTTATCTGGTCTGTAAAGATTAGAAGAAATCTGGATAATAGTTAATACTCACTGAGTCCTTACTGTAACACATTCTAGGCTCTGTTCTAGTGCTTTACAAGTATTAGCTCATTCACTCTTTGCAACAGCTATGAGGTTCCCACTTTACAGGTGTTTTTGACCGAGGCATGGAGCTAAAAAGTGGTGGAGGCAGGATGTGAAACCAGATGTTCTAAGGCAGTGGTTCTCAACCTTCCTAATGCCACAGCCCTTTAATACAGTTCCCACTGGTCTAAGGGAATAGCCCCTCTTCTCTGCTGCGTCTCCAGGCACAGTAATGATGGAGTAAAGGAATGGCCAGACCACAGAGTGCTGAGGAGGCCAGGTGCAATTCAGCATGTGTGAAATGGCCTGTGTTAGCAGAAGAAAGAGCATGTAAGAGCAAGGACAGGAGGTGTTAAATGAACAATAAATGGCAAACAGTAAAGAACATGGGAAATGCTGTGGGTGAGGTCATTCAATTGAAACCTCCACAGAACCAAGGCTTGAGTTATTACTCCTCCTCTGGGAAAAAGAGATTAACTCTTGTCTAAAAGGAGACAGTAAGTACATTCTTGTGAATGTTCAACGCCCTTTGCTCCAGTGCCCACATTCCAATCATATTCTGACTACAAAAGATAAACCAGGGTGGGGATTCACATGTATCTTCCCGAGACTCTCTGAGAACAGAGGAAAAAGAAAAAAATTGACCTTTGCTAAGTCATGGCAAAATTAAGGTAAAGAGAAGCTAGAGATGGTAGGGCCACAGGGCCTGGTGAGAAAGGCCTCCAACACAACACTGGTTCATCTGGTTCCTCACTAAGAGCTCAACCCATCTGCAATACATACTTGGTGTGTTCATCCCAAATGCAGTTACAGTGTGTATTTTTAAATGCCCAAAAGTGGGCAAAATCAAAAAAGGGACATGCAAAATGGTCATGTTATCAATGTTTTCTTTAATATTGTTATATCATCCTTTCATTAAGGGGGGAAATAATTTCACTTATTCTCTGGACACAGAACTTGACCTGTTCCATATAAAAGTCATATTTTTCATGTTGCCCAAAGCAGGTAATCGAAGCCCAGCCCCACATCGTCTACTCTCCCTGCAAAGGCATGGCAGCTCCCTGAACCTCTCCCAGCCACATCTATCAAGGCCCTGGCAAGCGTTAAGAGCACTTAGCCTCAAGCCTGTTTTTCTGGAAGAGAAGGGAGATGATTCAGCTTTGTTCTCTGCAGGGAGGACTCAGTTCTGTCCTTGTTCCGGGATGCCAGGGTGAGTCAGTGCAGAGAGCTCCTTTTCTTAGCCATATTTCAAATTTATGAATATTGAAATTTCCCCTCCATGATGTGACTTAAAGTGCCATAGAAAAATAGAAAATGACACAGAAAATGTGGTCCTTGATACACAAATAGTTTACAGTCTGGTGAAAGGAGAGTATGTATTTCCAAGCAATGACATGTGGCAGTGTAAAGAAATCCCGTGAGTTACTGGTAAATACTGGTATTAGCTCCGAAGGTCAGCAGCTTCGCAGAGGGAGCATTTGGGCAGGAAAGAACAGAGAGAAAGATTGATGGGCAGGTCAGCATAGGGAGGATAAGCAGGGCAGAGGAGCCACTAGAAGGCAGCCCGCCTGGGAGAGGCACACTGGAGCCACATTTCAGCACAATTAATCCGACACCAGATGGCAGATGTGGGAGAGGCTGAAGATGGGAGAGCCTGTTAGGACCCTGGCATTCCTTGTGCAGTTGTGAGAAAGGCTGAGCAAGAGCTCAGGGTGCTGATTTAGAAGATCTGCACACCATTTGGGGGGAAATGACACTGGGGCATACATCTGCATAATTACTTTGATATGCAAAAATCATCTCCAGAAGAATATACAAGAAATTGATAAAACTGAATGCATCCCAGAAAAACCGGGGGGTGGGGGGGTGGGGGCAGGAAAGAGGAGTGGGAGGAAGAAGATTTACGTACTCTTTCATGCCATTACAATCTAAATCTGTGAAGAGATACAAGCATACCAAAAAAATCAATAAAGTTATAATTTCAAAATCATGCTCGGCACCTGTAGCTCAAGCGGCTAAGGCACCAGTCACATACACCAGAGCTGGCGGGTCCAAATCCAGCCTGGGCCCGCCAAACAACAATAACAACTACAACCAAAAAATAGCCGGGTGTTGTGGCAGGCGCCTGTAGTCCTAGCTGCTTGGGAGGCTAAGACAAGAGAATCGCTTAAGCCCAGGAGTTGGAGGTTGCTGTGAGGCTCTGTCTCAAAAATAATAATAATAATAATTCATAGCTTTTTGACACCACAGCACTCTATTCAGGACGACAGCTTGAGACTCTGTCTCAAAAAAAAATTTATTTTATAGATTTTTTACATTTTTAAGAACTCTTCTGTCAGCCAGCTGTGGTGGCTCAAACCTGTAATCCTAGCACTCTGGGAAGCCAAGCAGATGGATCACCTGAGCTCATGAGTTCAAGACCAGCCTGAGCAAGACTGAGACCCCCCCCCCCATCTCTATTAAAAATAGAAAAACTCAGGCAACATGATCACTTGAGCCCAAGAGTTTGAGGTTGCTGTGAGCCAACAGAGCAACAGAGTGACATTCTATCTCAAAAAACAAAACAAAAACAGACTTTTCTGTCTTTAGTAAACATGTATTGTTTTTTAAAATTACATCTTTTTTTTTTTAAACAGAGTCTCAAACTGTCTCCCTAGGCAGAGTGCTGTAGCATCACAGCTCACAGCAACCTCAACCTCTTGGGCTCAAGTGATTCTCTTGCCTCAGCATCCCAGGTAGCTGGGACTACAGGCCACCACAACACCCAGCTATTTTTTGTTGGAGTTGTCCTTGTTTAGCTGGCCTGGGCCAGATTCAAACCCACCACCCTTGGTGTATGTGGCTGGTACTGTAACCACTGTGCTACGAGTGCCGAGCCTAAAAATTACATCTTAATGTTATTTTTTAAAGGTTTTAAATGCATATGTCAGTAATCCAATTAAGAAAAGCTGAAATTTGACTTGAATATTAAAGGAGGAATGTAAGAATGAGACAGAAGCCAAATATCTCCTCTTCAGGGGCCCTGAAGCCCATGCTTCTCACAGTATGGCTAGAGGTTTGGGTAGAGGGGCAGAGACAGAGTTTATTCCAATTGTAACACAAAGAGCGAGCACTGTCCAGGAGCATTCCCTTTATTTGATGGTATTATTCAAAACAGTTTATATGAAAATAAACAGGTAGATCTTCCATATAAAACCAAGAGCCGTAGGGAATGCCTCCTCCTAAAAGGTATTCACTCTCTGGACACCCTCTTCCTCTGCGATGGGAGCACGTGGGAGGAACGCAAGTCAGGCAGCCAAGCTCAGCCTAGGCCGTGCGTGCCGGCAGCCTGATTGGCAGTGCCCAGCGCCCTGGCCACGCACCCGGCACTCCTGACCGCTGACGGCTCCCAGCCTCCCCAGCTCCTGATCTTTATTCTGCTCTTATTTATGCTCCTAATTAACTTTCAGGATATGAAGCTCATTGCAGTTTACATGATAAAAATCTTGACTTTTCTCAATATACATTCTCCTTAACCTGTTTCCTCATATTACCCTGAGAAATCTAGAACTTTCTACATTGCCACAGCCCCCAGGGAACAGCACTCCCATAAGTCAGGCTTGGGTCACAGATGGAGGGGCCAGGACACAAAAGAAATTAAAGTCAACCACAAAAAGGAGGGAAATTCTGGTATGTGCTACAACACAGATGAGCTTTGAGGACCTTGTACCAAGAGGAATGAGCTATCACAAAAGGCAAATCCTGGCTGGTGCCAATTAAGTAAGGTAGCTAGAGCAATCTAACTCATAGAGACAGAAGGCAGAACAGTGGGGGCTCAGGGGCTAATGCGCCAGGCATGTACTGGCAGGTTTGAACCCAGCCCAGACCTGCCAAACACTGTCAAGTACAACCAAAAAATAGCCGAGCTACTTGGGAGGCTGAGGCAAGAGAATCAAAGCCCAGGAGTTTGAGGTTGCTGTGAGCTGTGATGCCACTGCACCTACTGAGGGGAACATAGTGAGACTCTGTCTCAAAAAAAATAAGAATGCAGAATGGTGGTTACCAGGGCTGTGGGGAGTTAGGAAGAGGGGGCTGTTTTTAATGGGTATAAGAGTTTTAGTTTTGCAAGATACTAAGAGATTGGTTGCACAGCAATGGGAATGTACTTAATGTTGCTATACACTTAACATTTGTTAAAATGTTAATTTTATGTTATGTATATTTTAACCACAATTTTAAATAAGTTTATAAAAAGTAATAGGACTCAGTGACTGATAAAAATTGATGGAAAATAGAGATATTAGACACACCTGACAAATCTCTGCAAGTTTGACCACTGAGGGTGGGAGCTGGGGTGGCAGATTTCAAAAAGAACCCATGTAATGACTTACAATGAATTATTATATGCAAGGATTTGTCTAAATCAAATCCTCAGTTTGACCTGGCATCCCCTGGGGACCTGTTGGCAACACAGTGGGTCAAGGTGTGTATGACCTTGGCAACCACTGGGGCCCCCACTTATACTTCACAGACCAGACTTTGTCTTCCTGTCCCTCCTCCACTGGCCCCCATCTCCCAGGCTAGTCCTGGTTTGTCCACTTTGCATGGACCACTCATCACGGTGAGATAGGAAGAGAAAAGAGTCAAAGAAGGTATCTGAGCAGACAGAAGATGGATCGGCCTGTTGACAACATCAAGGAAGTCTGGAGGAGGGCGGTGCCGCACTGCAAGGAGGTGCCTGAGGGACAGCCCAGTACAGGGGTCAAGTGCTGGGGCTCTGGAGACAACAGACCTGAGCTCCAAACTCGCCTATTGTGTCTGTATTGTCTTTAGGACGTTTTAAGAAAGCTAACACCTATTGCCCATTTTCTGCATGCCACGCATTCTGCTGAGCCATTAACATGCTTTATCTCATTTACTCCTCACTCTGACTCAGCTGAGTATTCTTATTGTCCACATGTTACACATGAAGAAACTGAGCTGTAGAGAAGTTGAGTAATTTGTTCAAGGCCACAAAACTTTTTAGGTGGCAGAGCTGTGATTTATCCCCAGGTCTGAGTCCAAAGTCTATGCCTTTAGCCAAATAACCATTAAGTACCTACAGAGGAAGTCAGATGTAAGCTGTCACCCTCATCAGAGACCATCAGTCCCCACCTGAGAGGCAGCAGCATAATCATGTAAGAGCCTGGACTCGGGTGAGGACCCACACTTTCTAGATTCAAATTCTGACTTTGATACTTGCAGGCTGTGTGACCTTGAGCAAGTTACTTAGACTCTGTGCCTCAGTTTTATCCTCTGTAAAATGGAGATAGTAACAGATCCTACCTCATCAGGGTGTTCTAGGATTACATTACCATACCCACAGCAGCTAGCCAATGTTTGGTGTAGAGTCGGCACTACATAATACAGACTATGACAGTCCTGCAACTCTCTCAGAGTTTAAGTTTAGGAAGTTGAAAGAATACAAAAGCCTAGGAGACAAGTTCTATTCCAAAGCCTCACACTTCATCCTCCAACCAGCAGATCCCTTCCTATCCCCACACCACATGAAAAAAATGCTTTGCTAAAAGAATAAGAGCTTTGTAGTCAGAAAGCCTTGAGTTCTGATTCTTGCTTCACCACCTACCTCTGTGGCCTGGGCCAGTTACTTGATCTCTTTGAGCCTGTTTTTTATTTGTAACACAGATACTATAGCATCCCCTTGGCAGGACTGTTGTAAGAAGCAAAGGAGATAATGATATAAGATATGCGTGTTGGTGCATCTCAGCCTCACACAGAGGAGAAGCAAGATTGTTTATTCTAGCAAAGTCTTGCTCAGAAAAGTCAGACCTTTGGTACCGAGTTGGTGAAACATTAATTAAGGGCAGCCTCTTCTGCTAGATCTCTACCAAATGGCACTGCACGTTTGCTCCAGTAAAAGTTCTTGCACTCTGACTTATTAGGTCATAAAACAAGGACCCACCTAAATTTCACTCATTTTCAGGATACTTCCTCTGGGAAATTTGAGCTTTCAAAATATTGCAGGTAAATGAGCATTACAGTTGGGGCTCAAAGCAAATATAAAACCTTAGGGTCAGACCTACGTTCTGTTGTATGACCTTGGGCAAGTCACCTCACTTTTCTAGACCTCATTGCATCACTTGCAGATTGAGAGTGTAGAGGAATGGACACCAGGCTTGCAAGGACAGTTACTGATTCTTATCACATTAAAAGGAACAGCTGAGAACAGGACAGTCTCCTAGCAAGCCTAGAGCTGTTTTGTGACTTGGGGGCAATCCCCCAAGTAACTCAGAGTTCCAGAATGAGATAAGAGGGTCACCCGTTAGTAAGCAGGTGTTAAACATTGATGCTTGGTGCTCCTTCATGAGGGCTGTGGGGAAAGAACACATGAGGGGAGAGCACGTGGCAATCCTTACGCATGCAGCCTCGTACGTCATTACTTTAACTCTCCACATCTGCTGTAAAGTATGTCATTACTTTAATTCTTCATACCTGTTGTGTATCACCTTAATAGCTGTTGCGGAGGAGCCCCAGGGCTCTCCTGCACTTCTGGTCAGCTCACCGTTTGCAAGCTAGCACTTCAATCCATGTCCTGCCTAGTTCTTTTGTGTGGCACTGGGAGGCATAGCGTCCCTTGCGGCGACAGAGAGAAACAATATTCACTCCTAGAGAGTTTTGTAAGGATTAAATGACATAATATATAACCTAAACTCATTCTTCGCTGCTTTTCCTCTATTAAAGTACATTAGACACGTTGGTCTCCAGCAATCATCTACTCTATCCCCTATCTTCTCTGCTTTGATCCCTCCACCAGCTCAGCCCACTCCTTCCCATTGACATTGGCATATATCTAAGTCTCTCTCATTAGAAGAAAAAGGAAAATCAGTCACTCAAATCTATATTCTGCAAGTTTCTTGAAAGAAATGTGCTTGCTTCTTTCCATATTCTTACCTCCTCTTTCCCAGTTCAATCCATACTCCTCCCACAGCACTTCTGTAGCAGCCTGTATAGCCTATGGCTAGGAGGAGAGAGAGTTATGAGAAATACCTGCATAGCTCAATAATGGAACACCTTGGTGGAAAAGGCAGGGAGAAGGATTTAGCTCTCCTAACAAGTATGAGAGCTCGCAAGATGAGAGCAGTGGTGAATTGGCAGTCTCTACACCTGTGGTGTTGAGAGGCACGAGATCAGCCTTATATTAGGCTGGAGGAGAAGGCAGTCGGGAGCATGCACATTCTATCAGGGACCCACTTTGACTCTTGTCTCCTCTCCTGCCTGCAGAACGCCAGCACTGCGTCTCTCTGCTGAAGATTATCAAGCTCTGCTAAAGACTAAGATCTATCTATTACTCTCTCTAAGACACACTCTCTCTCTCCAGCTAAAGTAGAGAGCCCTCAGGCACCTAAGAGACCTGAGCAAGGCAACTTAGCAGTCCGTGTCTGGAACCTAGTTAAGCCGGGCCTGAGACCTGGCCAGTGCTGGGCCCTGACACACTTCTTTGAAAATGCTTTCATCTAAAGAGCTTCTCCAATAGGCAGCCTCAGCCCTGAACGTCCTTGACTGCTCTGCACTGATTTTGGTCACTCCATCTTTTAAAATGTGCTTCCCTTGGGCTCCATAAGGTCTCATTCTCCTCCTGCCCCTCAGGGTTATTTTTATTCTCCCTTGTGAGTATCTCTTCTTCCTGCTTAAGAGTCAATCTTTCTCAAGGACACTGTGTAAGCCTCTTCTCTTCCCTCATTAATTCTGTTCCTGGGTAATCTCACCATTCTCTACCCCATCCAATTATGATCAGCAAAGTGACACTCACACTTGGACATTCCACAGGCTTCTCAAATCAACACTAAACTGTCTTTATCATCTTCCTACCTACCTCACTCAGCACGTGGAAAAGCTGACCTTTTCAGGGTTTTTGTTTTTAAACAGCAAATTTTGCTCAGGCTTATTTAAAGAGAAAAGACATTTTCTTCTGTTTCTACTGTTTTGCCCCTCTCCAATCTACCCTGCCCATTCAGCTTTCTATTAAATCGAACCCCAACCCTGCAATAGATCCCATTTGTCCTTAATTAAGTTTAGACTCTTGGAAGATGCTGTCAGTGCCCTGCCCACATGCCCTTGGCCACCCTAGACACCACCCTACAAACTGTCCCCTTACTTACACACCGTTGGTGTGGCGCTCAGCCTGAGGGCATTCTCTCAAGAGTTCAGACCCCCAGAAGCAGCCCTAACTCAGGGAGGGACAAGAGTGCTGGATAAAAGCCCCCAGCTGACACCCCAGAGGCTCTTCTGCCCCCTTGGGGGGGGTCCTGCAGTGCTGTGCTGCAGTGCCCAGAGGCTCTTGTGCCCCGTTGGGGGGTAGGGGTCCTGCAGTGCTGCGCTTCAGTGCCCAGGGTCAGCTTTTATGGGCTTTCTTCCCTTTCCTGTCTTACTTCCTCATTCCTCACCATTCCATTCATGTATCAGGGATAATCTTCCAAATGAACTACTTCGACACAAACCCTTGCCTCCATTTCTGCTTTGGGGGCACGCCAACCTCAGGCGGTCTCCTTGACATGGCTCACAAGTCCCTCATCACCGAGCCCTGACTTCCCTTCCAGGGCTGACCTTGCAGTTTCCCAGTTTGTGCTCTGCTCCCAAGGTGCATAGAAATTCCTTCAGCTCCTTTCCAGCTCTCCCTCCTCTAGGCCTTTGCACACACTTTCTCCTCCTAGAACACTATCCCCTAGTCTTCATCTGACTAACTCCTATCCAACCAGGATATATCTGCTTAAATGTGACTTCCTCCAGGAAGCCATCCTGAATTCCCAAGTTCAAGTTTGGGAATTCTTTCCTTCTACCCTCAGGGCATCCTGTTCTTCAGACAAAGTACTTAGATCATTTTGTAAAAGTTTCCTTAATTCTTTGCCTCTACAAGTACTACACATTTCAAGAGGGCAGAGACCATCTCTTTCTTGTTTGTTACTGTGCCAGAACAATTCAGCACAGTTCTGGGCACAAAGTAAAACTTTATGGATGCAGCCCAGTGCATCTTAGGCACCAAAACCTATCTGTGGAAATGAAAAAGAGAAAACTGAAATAGTACTTAAAACAGTGGTTCTCAACTTTCCAATACCACAGTCCTTTAATACAGTTCCTTTGGATTGCGACCCATAGGTTGAGAACCGCTTGCTTAGAAACAAGTCACGGCATGGCCGAGACGGTGCTTAGAAACAAGTCACGGCATGGCTGAGCCGAACTGGAGTGATACAGACCAGGGAAGCAGCATGAGCTGCTGTGACACAACTTCCCTGTTTCTTACCTGAGAAACTCTGTACAAGGGAGACTTCCTACTCAGGAACTGGTGGAGATAGCTTTCAACAAAAACGATAGTGAGAGAGGATAGCCGAAAAGGGTGAGGTCTAGGAGAACAGGTCTTCTCAAGGAGACCACAAGGATACACATGCAGGGTCCTCTCCACGGTGCCTCAGCTCTTGGGAATTTCTAAACTTAACATCCTGAAACTTGGAAATTTCCAAGTTCTGTGAAATCCTGTAGTTCTGTAGGGGCGGGAATAGCATCTCCTGCTTGATTCAAACTGGCCAATGAGAAGGGTACCTGTGGGATGGAACTTTTTGACTGTCAATAAAAAGGGAAAGACCAAGGCAGTCGGGGAGTGCGGCCACTTGGAATTCTTCTATGCCGTAAGCTCCCGGCTGGTGAATAAAGCCCTTCCTCTTATACACGTGGTGTCTGGGTGCCCCTCCTCTCCTGGTGAATAAAGCCCTTCCTCTTATGAACGTGGTGTCTGGGTGCCCCTCCTCTCCTGGTGAATAAAGCCCTTCCTCTTATAAACGTGGTGGTTGGGTGCTCCTCCTCTCCATCGGGCCTTGTCTTCCTGCAGCAATAGGACTATGTGGGTCTGCAGAGTGTGTCACTAGCCTCAAAGTGGCAACAGAACAGACAGGCTGTGTCAGAGCAGGCTGACCCATGGTCTCTTCAAGCAGTTATTATTTTCCTTCTGAAAAAAAAAATGTTCTTGATAGCCTGACCATGTGAGGTAAGGCATGGCCAGACTACCGCACTGATGCCTTGATTCAACCCAATTATGTGGTAATATGAAACATGAAAGTAACCAGGTTGTATGACTGTTGACAGCAAGAAACTTCTGCTGTGACGACACCCTGGACTATGGCACTCTGTGTGGCACCATCCTTCAGTCTAAAATGCTCTAAAAGAAAGAAAGCCTTGTTCTGGGTACCCCTATTTTACTGAGTGTTCTTCTCTGCATGGGCTTCTGAGACCACTGAACTTTGGGCAAAAAAAAGGGGGGGTCACTTCAAGGAACAGCAATCACAACACCATTCTTGAACTAGTGAATATCTTTTACATTTCTTGTCTTCTGGTGTTATAGTAAACTAAAATGAAAGTAACCTTGGCCAGATCCCAATCATCATTCTCACTAATCCTTGAAGTTGTCCTAGGCATTGTGGCTGGTCAAGTTCACCATGGAATATCAGAGCATTATGAGATCTCAATGGCCAGTCCCAAACTTAGATATGATTTCATCCCCTTAGCCAAGAATTCAGTTGTGCTCAGCAGCAGTACAAGGTAGAAGTGGGATAAACTTGGCCAGGCCCTAGAAAGCACAGGTAAGTTTTCACTATCAAGAGGCTCACGTGGAAAGCACTTACTCATGCCATGGTGTCACCTGTTCTTCAGCGCTCACTTACATCCTCGTAGACAATTATTTCATCTTTTATTTTTGTAGAAACAGAATCTTACTTTGTTGCCCTCAGGAGAGTTCCGTGGCGTCACAGCTCACAGCAACCTCTAGCTCTTGGGCTTAGGCAATTCTCTTGCGTCACCCTCCCAAGTAGCTGAGACTACAGGCTCCCGCCACAATGCCCGACTATTTGTTGTTGTTGTTGTTGCAGTTTGGCTGGGGCCGGGTTTGAACCTGCCACCCTCGGTATATGGGGCCGGCACCCTACCCACTGAGCCATAGACGCCATCATATTTCATCTTTTTAAGAAGGAAAATAATAAGGATTTTGTTCACTAATGACTGACTTTTTCTTGGCTTTGGAGGAAACAAGCAGGGCCTGGTTTGTGGGATCACTGTACGCAGTGTGCAGGTACCACCCAGAGACCGAGGGAGCATCTTTTCAGCCCCAATGTGGGGGACATTAAAACACAATAAGAAAAGGAGAAGCCTCCTGGGCCACGGCTGTAAGCTGTATATCTCTCAACGTCTCTGCTGTAAGCTGTATATCTCAACGTCTCGGCTGTAAGCTGTATATCTCAACATCTGCTTTTCCTGGAAGAAGAGTTGGCCTTATGTAAACACAGATGCTAATTCTTGGGCAGTGGGTAATGGCTTTGTCTGATGGTCAGGGATTTCGACCATCCCTGATGCCTTGGGGAGAGGTATGATGATGGTCCTCTAAGAGTGAACCCAGACCATCAGACTGTCTCCCCCAGGTGAATGGTCACCAGAAGGGTTCCTTTGCAGAGAAGCTCTAAGTAATCAGATGGACAAGAAGTGACCTGCCCTGTGGAGGTTATTCAACCACCTTTTCCATCTCCAGGAGGCTGAGTTTTGCTGTTTTATAGGTATGGATATCCAAAGGTCCCTAACAAAAAGAGCGCTAACTTTTCAATTCAAAACTGAAACCATTGGTTTTGATTCCTCATCAAAACAGGTTTTTGCTTGTTACAGTGTTATGGGAAGTAACTCATCATAAATATCTCGAGGAAATAGGGATAGTGCCACATAATGAGGCTGGGAAGACTATGGCTGTACCCATGAGATCCTTGGGGCAACTCCTAGTACCTCCATGTCCAATGTTCAAGACTAAAGGATGTAGAGGTAGGATTGCCAAGGGCTTAGATCCCCCAAAGAGAAGAAGAACACAGGTCAGCCAGGTTATATTCAGATTTGAATATAAGGGGATGTGGGAGGGGGAAAAAGGCAAGAAACCTAAAATACTTTGGCCTCGTGACTGGATGCACACAATATGGCATCTATCGATATTTTCTTTCTATGTATGTATTTAAAAATTTTAAATAATTTTCTCTTTCTCCCTCTGTTTAAGATAAGATAGTTTTACAATAAGTCTGCATATCACAGAACATTGACATGAGATCATGTCAGAACTGCAGGAGGAATGGAGGCCGTCCAGAGCCCCTGAATTTAGAGGTGAGTACGACAGCAGATGAGGCTGGCACGTACCCTTGGAGAAGGAGTGAGAGCACTTCCAACTGTACAAACACAAAGCATCAGGTTGTGTGGGAGAAACTTTCTTTTGGAAGTATAAACAGAGGGAAAGGAAGTGGGTCAATGCTCGACAACCAAGTGGATTTTTTCTTTTTTTGTCATGTTAGGATCACCTAACATCTGAATCTCCTTCCTATGTTTAGAAAATTTCCATCTTCCACTTTTGTTGGATGAGAAGAGCCACCTCCCATTGTACCTGCTTCCCAAGCTCCTCCACTGACAGGGAGTAGCAGACAACCTAAGTTCCCCAAACAGACATACCTTGCCCCAGACACTGAATTAGAAGTGAATGATGCTGAAACACAGATACAGCAGATTGGGAGGATAAAGTGTAGGGTAAAAGTGCTGGGCACTAGGGACAGAGTAACCTGAAGAAAAGCCAAGCATCCCTGCTGGCCCTGAGGACTGTTAACAGTACTCACTAGACACAGCACACTGTCCCAGCCCTAAGTCATATTTAGCAGTCATAGGAAAAAGGCAAGATAGAAGTGCAGTAAACAGAATGTGTTAAGAGTTAAATCTGTTCAGCACCTGTGGCTCAAGCGGCTAAGGTGCCAGCCACATACACCTGAGCTGGTGGGTTCAAATCCAGCCCGGGCCCACAATGACAGCTACAACCAAAATATAGCTGGGCGTTGTGGCGGGCACCTGTAGTCCCAGCTACTTGGGAGGCAGAGACAGGAGACTTGCTTGAGCCCAGGAGTTGGAGGTTGCTGTGAGCTGTGATGCCATGGCAATCTACCAAGGGTGAAAGCTTGAGGCTCTGTCTCAAAAAAAAAAAAAAAAAA
>CAUYPK010055563.1:0-24368 GCA_963574355.1 Loris lydekkerianus
ATGTTCTGGAAAGTTCTCCTTCATAATCTCATGGAGAAGAGACTCTGTGCGTTGTGAAGCCACTTCGTCACTTTCGGGGATCCCTATAAGACGAATATTCGTTTTCTTCGTATTATCCCAGAGCTCTCTGAGAGAGTCGTCTGTTTTTGCTCTCTATTTCTCTTCTTCTTTGAAGGGTTGGGAGCATTTGAAAGCTTTGTCTTCAATGTCAGAAATCCTTTCTTCTGCTTGCTCCATTCTGTTACTGAGGGATTCTACTGTGTTTCTCAGATCTTTGAGGGATGCAACTTCTTGTCTCAATGTTTCAAAATCTTTGGTTATTTGATCTTTAAATTCATTGAATTCTTGAGATAATTTTTGGAATTCTAATTCGATCTTATTTGCTATCCAGATCCTGAATTCAATTTCTGACATCTCAGCTATCTGTTTGTGCATGGGGTCTTGAGTTGTTTATGCCCCATTTGTCCTAAGGGGAGTTGATCTACTTTGATTATTCACATTGCCAGAGTTTTTCTGTTGATTTTGCCTCATGATTGTTTTTCACCGTTGCCTCTGGCCATCCTCAGAGTTGGGGAGATGTCTCTCCAAGATTAGACCACAGTGGGATCACTCTATTGTTCTGTATCTTTGTAGGGAGTGACCCTGTGTAGTTCCTCTGGGGCTGCTCTAGCTAGGGAGTTCTGGTTGTGGAAGCAGCTCTGGTGTGTGACACACTGGATCCAGCAACAGGACTGGGGGTGGTGCACATGGTTCTAGGAGTGCCTGGTGCCCAGTTTTTTGGCACAGAGAGCCCAAGACTCCAGCAGTCTCTGGCCAGGAGAAGGGCTCTGCACAGAGGCAGGGAGGGCTCCAGAGGGCACGCAACTACCAGAGTCCCTGGCCAGATGAACGGGCTAGTGTGGAGGCTGAGAGGACACATGAGGGAGGATGCAGGGTTGCGTGGCTCCCACCATTCCTGGTCAGGGAATGCAGAGGCCCAGTGGGTGCAGGTCACTTGTCGGGGGTTGCTGTATAGCTCTTATGGAGGTCTGGGTGGCGCCAAGCCCAGGAGTTTGAGGTTGCTATGAGCTGTGACGTCACGGCACTCTACCCAGGGCAACAGCCCAAGGTTCCAGTGTGCCAAAACCATCTCACTCTGCCCCTAAGGATAAAGGCTGTAAGGCAGCTCAGTTCCCGCCTTTAGGCTGCTCAGTCACTAGGTTACTTTGTCCAGCCCAATCCTTGCTCTGGGACCCTGAGGGCGGAGCTTGCAGGGGCAGTTCTTTCACAATGGCTTCCTGGGCCCAGCTCAGTAGTTCAGTCTGGGGCCCCAGACAATGCCCAAAGTTCTCCACACTCCTGCTCAAGCTCTCCCCAAGGCAGCTCAACTGAGTGCCAAGTCTAAGAACACCAAAACAGTTTGCAGGTAAGGCCTTTCCAGTTTGCAGTCTCACTGATGCTTGTACTTAAGGTCGCCGGCATGATTAGGTCAATAGAACACACGCGACCACTTGCCAGTTTTCCACTGTTTTTGTCGTCCTCTTGGGGTCCAGAAGTCCCTTGCTGGCTCCTTGTATCCTCAAAGGGATGATTATAGGCAGATCCCACCGGTCAGAGATGCCTGGAGTCTTGTCTCCCCAGAATCACCGTGCCCAGTTGCAGAGAAGCTGTTACTCGGCCGCCATCTTTAATCTCTCTATATAATTCGGCACAATTTTTTGAAACAAATGTACTTTATTCCTTTGTTTTATCTTTTATCAAAATTGTAGAGATATGTGTGTGTGTGTGTGTGTGTGTGTGTGTACATAAATATATTTACATATAAAGTTCAAAGAATCAAATCATTCTGTATGGTTGGTTGCAAAAACAAAAACAAAATCAAACAGCAGCTATCTTCCCTTCCCCTTCCATCCTATCTTTACTTCCCAATCACTGTCAATCTTATCACTGTTTTCTGTTAAATATACATTCATATCTCTAAAAATATTTCTATTGCTATTTTTCTTTAGTTTTAGGCACTATGTGGTGACTTTCTATATCTAGCTCCCTTTTCCTTCACCCACCACACACATTTTCATTTCCATTCCTTCATTAACCAGCCATCTTTTGATCTGTTCATTTAAATTTCTTTTCACTCCTATTTTCCATCTTTTGCATTTTTGCTTCATTTTCTATGAGTTTTCTGAAGTTTGTCTGCCAAATCCTCTATTACGTTTTAAAACATTCTATAATGCTTCTGTTTTTTAATAACTTTTATTCTCAGAGTTCCTTTTTATAGGTTCCATTTTTATTTTGTTTATATAATAATGTTCTCACTTTTCTGAGACAATTAATGATAAGATTTTTGATTCTGTTTTTGTTTAATCTCCTTGAATAGTTAGGAGTCCTCCCAGTCATTTTTTTCCTCTTATATCTTTTTCTGGACTCAATCTTTCAACTTTGAGACTTTTCAATATTTCTCATGATCCTTGGTTGTTTACTCAGATTTAAATGTAGGCACCAAGAAGCTTATTTGAGGCTCTGGCTCTGAGAAAGGCTTTCTGACTGTGGGTTCCATTATAGCACATCCTAGAGAAGTTGTTTCATTGGGGAACAATCTCAATATTTTAGGTCTTTCCTCTTTAGCTTCCTAAAGATTTCCCTGTGTCTTCCATAACGTTCCTAAAGAGTACAGGCTCGGCTGCTAGCATTCTGTGATGTCAGTATTTAAGTATTCCTTCCATTCCTCGGCTATCAGTGCGGTACTCCCTTTCTCAAATGTGTTTGACATCCCCTAATCCAGAGATCCCCTGTTTTAACCTTTCCCAAGATGAAAACTTCCAAACCCTGCCTGAGAGGGGGAAGGGCAGCAGCTAGACTGTCAAATACTGGGAAGAGGAGCTAAACACCTCTTACAAAACAAGCAATCTGACTTGCAGTTCCATTTTCATCTTCACTTCAAGAAGTGTTTAGTGCTGCCAAGGCCTAAGCCTTTTGGGGTTTCTACAGCACAAAGCACATTGCTTCTAATCTTTCCCAAATGCCACTTTAGGTTTCAGCTTTCCTAGGTCTGGTAAATTAGTTATCACTTACCTATGTGCTTTCCAGCTTTCTAAATTGTGTTTCTACTGCCAGGTCACCAGTTCTCTGTCTTCCTTACTGGCTTATGCCAGTTAAAAACTCCTTTTAGTGTTGGTTTAGAAGGAATGAGAATAAATACATATCTTCAAAATCAACAAATGGAAATCCTAAATGTGTTATGAATTTAAACAATCGATGGAGGGTGGTATGGTTTGAATGTATCCCCTCCAAATTTCAGGAACTGAAACTTAATGGGCAATGTGATAGTATTAAGAGGTATTAATAGTACCTCTTAATACTAAAGAGGTACTATTTAATACTAAATAGGTACTACTTAATACTAAAGGTGATAGTATTAATCACCTTTTCAAGGTGGTGCCTTGAAAAGGTGATTAGGCCATGAGAGCTTCTCCCTCAGAATGGGATGAAGGCCCTTACATAATAAAGAAGTATTCATGCTTGTGTTCTCCTCCTTTGTCCTTCCTCCACCTGTGAGGATATATTGTTCCTCCTCTCTGAAGGATGCAGCAGCAAGGTGTCATTTTGGAAGTGGAGAGCAACACTCATCAGACAACTTTGTCAAGACTTGATCTTGAATTTCCAAGTCTCCAGAACAGTGAGAAATAAATTTCCAGTTTTTTGAAAATTATTGTGTCTCATGTATTTTGTCAAAGCAGCACAAACAGAATAAAAGGGTAATAAAAAAGAAATCCATTTGATTTCACTGCTAGGAACATTTTGTTTTTGATGGCTTTGAGGTCATGATCTTGGATTCACAGAAGAAATACAATTCTGAAACACTATTTGGCCTGAAAAAGAACAGTATTTACACAACCAGTGTGGTAGGGATAAGGCAACCTGCAGTGATTCATGTTCTTGTATCATCCCCTCTTTTTAGTGTGAATAGGGCTTGCTTCTTTTTGTTTTTTTCTTTTTTTGAGATAGAGTCCCTCTATGTCACCCTGAGTAGAGTGCCATAGAATCATTATAACTCATAGCAACCTCAAACTTCTAGGTACAAGCAATCCTCTTGATCTCAGAGCAGCTGTGACTACAGGCACCTGCCACAACATCCAGCTAGTGTTTCTATTGTTAGTAGAGATGGGATCTCACTCTTGCTTAGGCTGGTCTTTGAACTCTTGAGCCCAAGTTATCAACTGCTTTGGCCTCCCAGAGTGCTAGGATTACAAATATGAGCCACCATACCTGGTCATGACTTGCTTCTAAGCAATAAGATATGGTAAAGATGATGTCACTCCATTGATTAGGTTATTTTATATGACAAAGGTGATAAAATGTCACTACTGTGATTATATTTCATTATATAAGAAAACATAACAAACTGGGAAGATTCTTCTGCTGGCTTTGAAGAAGCAAAAAGAAATGCTGTGAACTGCCTATGAAGAGTACCATCTCATAGGGAACTGCAGGCAGCTTCTAGGAACTGACAGTAGACTTTAGTTAGTAAGAATCTGAGACCCTCAATTACACAGTCACAGGGAAATAAATTCTGCTAGCAATCTGAATTCTTCCCTAGTTGAACCTTCAGATGAAAAGTCAGCATAGCCAGGAAAGACCATGACTGAAGCCTTGTGAGGCTCTGAGCAGAGAATCGGCTAACTTGTGTCTAAAATCTCAACCCATGGAAACTGTGAGTCATAAGAAATCTGTGTTGTTTTAAGTCATTAAGTGTACATTAATTTGTTATGCAGTAATAGAGAACTAGTATTGGTCACAACAACGATTTTATTGAACTGCAAGTTGAGATAGCTACCTGGCCACTTTGGTCTCTTATATATCTCTGAATCAGCAGGCAAGGAAGGGAGTTACTATACGGACTAGAGTGATAGATCTTTACTATGAAGGGGCAACTGGATTGGTACTACACAATGCAGGTAGTCAGAGTGTGTATGGAATGCAGGAGAATCTCCCAGGGCACCTTTTAGTCCTATGATTAAAGTCAATACAAAATTACAACAATGCAATTCAGGGAGGACTGCTACTAGCCTAGACCCTTCAAGAATGAAGGTGTGAGTGATACCACTATACTAAAAAAAATACAACCAGCTGAGGTACATGCTGAAAATAAAGGAAATATGGAATGGGTACCAGCAATAATCACATGATTTGTTGTAGAAATGAAAACTTCAATAGTTATTAAGTATTTCCTCCTTTTTTTTTTTTTTTTTTTTTTTTTTTTTTTTGAGACATAGTCTAATTATGTCACCCTCGGTAGAGTGCACTGGCATCACAGCTCACAGCAACCTCAAACTCTTGGGCTTAAGTGATTCTCTCGTCTTAGCCTCCCAAGTAGCTGGGTCTACAGGCACCCACCACACGCCCAGCTGTTTTTTACTGCAGTTGTCATTATTGGTTAGCTGGCCCAGCCTTGGTGGATGTGGCTGGTGCCATAACCACTATGGGCACTGAGCCTTTCCTGCTTATTTTCATATGATTATGTTTGTATATGTATTAACCAAATATTTGTGTGGTTTTCCCTCTCTGTTCCCCTTTATCATATAACATGTGATAATAATAGTCAATTTTATATCTCAGTCTTGTTAACTAAAGAAAAAAATGTTTTTAAAGGATTAAAGTTAGTTGTTTTGTAAGTTTGACTGAGGACTACAGCCCAGGAGAATTCTTTCAGAAAGGTTCTATAAGACTGCTCTGAACAGTGTTTTAGGCTCAGTTTATATATGGGTTATAGAGGTTTACTGTGTGTAAAATCACATCAAACTTGTTTAGAAATTAAAGCAGAATTGCATCAAGGTTTGGGACTAAGAGTGTATCAAGTTATAGATTACAAGGCATAATCACTAACCCCATCAGATGTTATCATATGTGTAGGAAAAGGGGATGAAGGTCATTTATCTTTTAAGGAATATAGTAACTCAGGCAAGAGACATGGGGTGGGAAAGGCATGTGCTCCATCCTGTTTTGTCTTCAAAGCAGCCTTCTGCAAGGCTGCACATTGTCATAGGGGCCTGAGAAATTCTTCTGGCAAACAGAAATCAAAAAGGAGATTATCCTGGCTCAGCGCCTGTAGCACAGTGGTTATGGCGCCAGCCACATACACCGAGACTGGCGGGTTTGAACCTAGCCTGGGCCAGCTAAACAACAATGACAACTGCAACAACAACTACAACAACAACAAAATAGCTGGGCCTTGTGATGGGCGCCTGTAGTCCCAGCTACTTGGGAGGCTCAGGCAAGAGAATCACTTGAGCCAAGAAGTTTGAGGTTGCTGATAGCTGTGATGCAACAGAACTCTACTGAGGGCAACATAGTGAAATTCTGTCAAAAAAAAAAAAAAAAAAGGATGTCATCCTGAATGGACCTAACTTAATCAGTTGGAAGTCTTTTAAAAGAAGACCTAGGTCCTCCCTCAGTTTGGCCCCTTTGGATCTTCCCTTTCTGACTGCCTGCCCTGTAGACCTTCAGGCTTAGCCAGCCACCACAAATTATATAAGCCAATTCCTCATAATAAACTAACATGCTGGAGAATGTGTGTGTACATGCATGTATATATGTATATTCTAATATATTGATATATTTCATATAAAATACATTAAATTATATAACTATATGTAATATAATAAATAGAATTTGCATTACTGTGACTGTACCCAAGTTCAAACAGAGAAGCAAAATCATATATATAATATGATATATGCCACATGATATAATATGGATTTTCAACATTTAAACAGAGCTTAATGACAAAGAGAGGAGGAATCAACATATTTTACAGAGTTATAGGGGTATCATTACAAGGACACAGAAGCTGATAAAAGAGGATGCCTCTGCAGAGTGAGACTGAGGCAAGAACTAATTGGAGCCTGAAACTATTACTTTTCATCATTTTTTTCTATATTATTTTGTTTGTTTCAAGTGTTTGTATTTCTCCAAATAAAAGAAAACAGATTTTAAAATATACATACTCTCCTCCCCACTAGAAACAACATAGGGTAGAGATCTTGCAGTTATATTTTCTGGATTTTTATGCCTATGGTCTTTATTAACTGTGTTACCTTGAAAGAGTTAATTAGCCCTTTCAACCTTCACTTTCTTAATATGAAAAATAGAGATAATAATTTTACTTCTCTCATATTATATATGAGTGTGTGCACATTTGTGCAGACCCACACATATATGTACACATTCCCTTTCCCTTACTTAAATGTAGCTTACTATACACCCTATTATGTTTTACATCGTACTTTTGAACCTAACAATACACCCTGGCAATCTTTCCTGATACCTGCCTCATTGTTTTAGAAGCTGCTTTTATTCCATTGTGCAGATACATCATGATTTATAAAACCAGGCACACATTGATAGTCATTGCAGTCATTTTAACCGTTTGCTATTACAAAAGATCATTCTCATCTATATGTCACCTCACAGATGTATATATATGCAAATATAAGATAAATTTCTAGGAATGAAATTTCTGGGTTAAAAGACATATTCTTCTAAAATGTTGATGGTATCAAATTGTTCTTCATGGCTGTATGGAGTCAGTATGTGGAAGTGTTTCCCCACACCTTCACAATTAAATTAAAGAGAATTGATATGATGATGATGTTGTATTTTCCTATTCAAATGTGGCAGGAAATATTTTTACTTCCCTTAAGTTGTCCTTTTTGTTTTCTACATGGTGTTTTACAAATTTCATTATATAGATTCTGTACATTTCATGCTGTCTATTCCCTTTTTAAAATCTTTTTTAAAGTTATATAATGGGACCATTTCTCCCATCACTTCTTTTAACTGGTTGTTGTTTGACTATATAAAGTTTCTATTTCTGTGCTTTTTATCTCAGTGACCTTATTGAATTATCCTAGCAGTTGGTCTTTCAGTTGATTCCTGGGATCTACAAGTATGGATTTTAATACACTTCTTTTTTATTATATAAACATATATGTTTTTAAAATTTTTAATAGACAAAATTATATGTAACTATGGTGCACAATAGTATGTTTTGGTATATGTATACATTGTGGAATGGCTAAATCAAGCTAATTAACATAGGCATTGTCTCACTTTTTTTTTTTTTTTTTTTTTTTTTGGTAAGAGCACTTAAAATCTACTGTCTTAGAAATTTGCAAGCACATACAATACTATATTATTATTAACTATAGTCATCATGATACACAACAGATCTCTTGAACTTATTCCTTCCATCTAGCTGAAATTTTGTATACTTTGACCAACATTTCACTAATCCTCCTAAACCCCAGTCTGTTAACCACCATTCTTTGCTTTTATAAGTCTGAATTTTTAAAGTTCCACATGTGAGATCATGTAGTATTTGATTTTCTGTGCCTAGTTTATTTCAGTTATCTCTATTTCTTCCAGGTTCATTAATGTCACAAATGACAGAATTTCCTTCTTTTTAAAAGGTGGATAGTATTCTATTGTGTATATATGCCACATATTCTTTATCCCCTCATCTGCTGATGGATACCTAGGGTGATTCCATATTTTAGTTTGGGTTGTGAGTAATGCTATAATGAACATGAAGTACAGTTATATCTTCTACATACTGATTTCATTTCCTTTAGATATATACCCAAATGTGGGATGGCTGGATCACATAGAAACTCTAATTTTTGTGTTTTGAGGAACCTCCTATTTTCCATAATGGCTATACTAATTTAAATTCCCACCAACAGCTGTTTTCCAAATCCTTCCAACACTGTTTTCTTTCATCTTTCTGATTATAGCCATTCTAACAGGAATGAGGTGGTATCTTATTATGCTTTTAATTTCCATTTCCCTACTTAGGGATGTTGAGGATTTTTTTCTTGTACCTCTTGGTCTTTTATGTGTCTTTTTTGAAAAATACCTATTCAGGTCCTTTGTACATATTTTAATTATGTTATTTGCTTTCTTTCTATTGAGTTATTTGAGTTCCTTATAGTACATTTGGAGTATTAACCCTTTATCAGATGTATGCTTTGCAAACATTTTCTTCAAATCCACAGGTTGTCTCTTCACTCTGTCAAATGTTTCCTTTGTGGTGAGAACCTTTTTAGTTTGATACAATTCTATTTGTCTATTTTGCTTTTGTTGCCTGTGTTTTGGCATCATATACAAAAATCATTGCCTAGCCCAATATCATGGAGCTTTCCTCTCACGTTTTCTTCTAGTTGTTTTATAGTTTCAGGTCTTATTTAAGTCTTTAATCCATTTTGAGTTGATTTTTGTATGTGATATGAAATAAGGGTCTAATTGCATTCCTCTGCATGTGGATATCCAGTTTTCCCAGCATCATTAATTGAAGAGACTGCCATTGTGTGTTCTTGGCAACTTTGTCAAAAAGCGACTAACTAAAGGTGCTGAGAAAGCAGCTAACCAGGCTTTTCTTATATGGGGGCAGGGATGGCTCATGTGACTCATTGGGTAGGTCTTTGAAGGCTGCTACCAGCTACCACCTACTTCCTGACAGTCCCTGGCTGGTCACAGTGCTGGGGTTGGGATACTGCATAGTGAGGCATGGGATGGGCAGTGCATCTGTTTGGGTCCAGCAGGCCCATGTAGGGATGAGGGAAGCCATGGCAATGAGGTGCTGAAAGAAGAAGACAATTTCACTGAGAAAAAGATGGACTTTTGTTTAGCTGAGAAAGTTTGTTTAAAGGACAACAGGGTAGATGCATGAAAAATCTGCTGTCTTCTGGCCTCAGATTACTGGTATCAAAACCTGAGGCCCCTAAGCACCTTCACTCAGTACTTAGTAGACTACCATCACACCCTCCTGCACATTGGGTACTGGCTTGCCTGCCTGATTCACTTGGGAGAGTTCTTGTATGCCATGGTATTGTACAAGCATAAAGGCATCACAGATGGTCAAGTTCTGCTACTCTGGTTCCCATAGACTTTTCTCTTTGGGATAGTATTTCTCTCCACCTTGATTACTTATAGACTGAAGTGCCAAAAAAAAAAAAAAAAAAAACTTAGAGAAGATATTCAAAAGACTTCTCTACACTTTTACGTTCAACCTCACCTTTTTGGGGGGGTCATGGAGGGAGCATTTACTCAGTGATCTTTCTACTTTCTAGAAAGTCTCTGTCCTTCAAAGCTATTTAAGACCCACTGGTTTGACTTGGTGCCCGTAGCACAGTGATTACAGTGCCAGCCACATACACAGAGTCTGGTGGGTTCAAGCCCAGCCCAGGTCAGCTCAAACAACAATGACAACTGCAACAAAAAATAGTCAGGCATTGTGTGGTGGGCACCTGTTATCCCAGCTACTTGGGAGGCTGAGTCAAGAGAATTGCTTAAGCCCAAGAGTTTGAGGTTTTTGTGAGCTGTAACGCCACAGCACTCTACCAAGGACAACATGGTAAGACTATGTCTCAAAAAAAGGCCCACTAGTTACTCATCTTTTATATGGTCTTGTTGAGCTTAATAGACCAATTGCTACTTAAGAAAGAAATAGGAAAAGATTTTAGCTTTCCAGGTCTGCAGACTAACCTATTTAGTGAGGTTGTCCAGCTACTTTCTTGATATCCTTGACTCCTTCCCTGGAGGACTGCCTGCTTGTTCTCTGTGGGCTAGTATTTATTACTCTTTGGTGACAGAGCAGGAGAGGTTATTAGTATTAAGCAAACATTTATGAAAAACAACCTCCTCCCCAAAATAGAGCCCTGAAGTAAAAGTACTACCCAGAAAAATTTTTGGATTATGAATTGTTTCTAGTGGGGATAAATTTCTGCAAATATATCTCAGTCTTTTCTTCTATTTCTCTTGTGATTAAGGTATTGCTTTTTGGTAAGGAAAAAAGGTTTTCAACCATGGAGTTAATGATCATAGTGTTTTGAAAAAGTAAACAAAATAGATAAACCTTTGGCCAGACTAACTAGAAACAGAAAAGTAAAACCTCTAGTAACCTCAATCAGGAATGATAAAGGGGAAATAACAACAACTGATGCCACAGAGACATGAGAGATTATCTCTGAATATGACAAGAAACTCTACACCCAGAAATTCGACAATGTAGAGGAAGTGGATCAATACTTGGATTACACCCTCTCCCTAGTCTTAATCAAGAAGAAATAGATCTTCTGAACAGACCAATTTCAAATACTGAGAGCAAACAAACACACAAAAAAGACTCCCCATGAAAAAATGCCCTGGTCCAGATGGCTTCACTCCAGAATTCTATCAAACCTTCAAAGAAAAGTTTATTCCCATATTGCAGAAATTATTCCAAAAAATTGAGGAAAACGGAATCTTCCCTAACATGTTCTATGAACCAAACATCACCCTGATGCCAAAACTAGGAAAAGAACCAACTAAAAAGGAGAACTACAGACCAATTTCACTAATGGATACAGATGCAAAAATACTCAATAAAATCATAGCAAATAGATTACAGCTTATCATTAAAAAAGTCATACACCACAATCAAGTAGGTTTCATCCGAGGAACAAGACTTGTTTAACATATGCAAATCCATAACCATATTCACCATATCAACAGAAGTAAAAACAAAGACCATATGATCCTCTCAATAGATGCAGAAAAAGCATTCAATAAAATTCAACATCCCTTTCTAATTAGAACTCTGAAGAATATAGGCATTGGCAGCACATTTCTTAAACTGATCGAAGCCATCTATGACAAACCCACAGCTAGTATTATACTGAATGGAGTAAAACTGAAGGCTTTTCCTCTCAGATCTGGAACAAGGTAAGGTTGTCCTCTATCATCACTGCTATTCAACATAGTGCTGGAAGTTCTAGCCTATACAATCAGGCAAAAGAAGGAAAAAAAGGGCATCCAAATAGGGGTAGAGGAAGCGAAACTCTCCCTCTTTGCTGATGATATGATCTTATACTTAGAGAACCCCAAAGACTCAACCACCAGACTCCTGGAAGTGAACAAAAATACAGTAATGTCTCAGGATATAAAATCAATGTCCACAAATCAAGTAGCCTTTGTATATGCCAATAACAACCAGATGAGAAGGTAATCAAGGGCACAATGGCCTTTCTCAGTAGTGTCAAAAAAAAAAGAAATACCTCACAAAAGAGGTGAAGGACCTCTATAAGGAAAACTTGATCCCCTAAGAAAAGAAATATCAGAAGATATTAACAAATGGAAGAACATACCATGCTCATGTGTAGGAATAATCAACATTGTCAAAATGTCTATACTTCCCGACTTGGCACCCATAGCTCAGTGAGTAGGGCACCGGCCACATGCACCAAGGCTGGCAGGTTCGAACCTGGCCAGAGCCAGCTAAAATAAGAATGACAACTGCAACAAAAAAACAGCCAGGCGTTGTGGCAGATGCCTGAAGTCCCAACTACGTGGGAGGCTGAGGCAAGAGAATTGCTTAACCCTAACAGTTTGAGGTTGCTGTAAGCTGTGACACCATGACACTCTACACAGGGCGACAGCTTGACTCTGTCTTAAACAAACAAACAAACAAAAACCTCAGTCACATCTCTTTTCCAGGTTGCAATCATTTTATTTAAAAATTTATCTTTAATGTCAGGATATTTGCATATTTTGAATCAGACAAAAGCTAAATAAATAGGATCTATAGAGAACTCAAATCAAGCAACATAAAAAGAGCCAACAATCCTTTATACCGCTGGGAAAGAGAGATGAATAGAACCTTTTCTAAAGAAGACAGACGAATGGCTAGCAAACATATTAAAAAAGGCTCATTGTCTCTAATTATTAGAGAAATGCAAATCAAATCAAAACCACCCTGAGATACCATCTAACCTCAGTGAGAATGGCCACATCACAAAGTCTCAAAACTGCAGATGCTGGCATGATGTGGAGAGAAGGGAACACTTTTACACTGCTGGTGGGACTGCAAACTAGTACAACCTTTTTAGAAGGAAGTATGGAGAACCCTTAAAGAACTCAAACTAGACCTCTCATTTGATTCTGCAATCCCATTACTGGACATCTACCCAGAAGGAAAAAAAATCCTTTAACTATAAGGACACTTGCACTCCACTGTTTATTGCAGCTCAATTTACAATTGCCAAAATGTGGAAATAGCCTAAATGCCCCCCAACCGAGGAATAGATTAACAAGCTGTGATATATGTATACCATGGATACTATTCAGCCACTAAAAAAGATGGAGACTTTACATCTTTTATATTAACCTAATGGAAGTGGAACACATTATTCTTAGTAAAGCATCACAAGAATGGAGAAACAAGAATCCTATGTGTTTAATTCCGATATGAGAACAATTAATGACTTAGCACATGGTGGGAGGTGGGGGATGGGGAGAGCAGAGTAAGAGAAGGAAGTGGGGTTTTCAGGGGTGGTACATCTTTTAGGGGCAGAACACTATTATGGGAGGGTCTTTATCTGACACAAGCTATCAATGTAACCTGGTTCTTTGTACCCTCGATGAATCCCCAACAACAACAACAAAATCAAGAAAGTATTTCATTTACAATAGCCACACAAATAAAGAATACTTAGAAGTAAATTTAACCAAGGAGGTAAAAGAGCTCTACAATGACAATTATAAAACATTAATGAAATAAATTGAAGGAGACACAAATAAATGGAAAGACATCCTATGTTCATGGACTGGAAGAATTAACATTGTTAAAATGTATTATACATACTACCCAAAGCTATAAACAAACTCATGAAATCTCTATGAAAGTTTAAATAACATTTTTCACAGAAATAGGAAAAGAAAATCCTAATATTCAGGTGAAACTACAAAAGACCTGAGTAACCAAACCAATCTTGAGCAAAAAGAACAAAGCTGGAGGTATCATACTAATTGCTTTATTTTTTATTTTTTTATTGCTATTTCTACTTCAGTGTAATTGCAATGGTCAATACCTCCAGAACAAAGATAAATTAAACAAAGCTATTTTTGTCTCATTTCTGACTTTAATGGGCATTCTTCTTGTGCTTCTCCATTAAGCATGATGCATCCATTAGTTTTCTGCAGCTTATGTTTGTTTGAGTCTACATTTGCTGCTATGTTAATATCATGCAGTTTGAACAAGTTCAGTTCATATAAGTCCCTTACAAATTAACTTTTAATCTAAAGCATTACTTTGTAATCTAGACTCTCAGATAGGAAAAGGCCTTAAGGGAGAGTTTGGTAGGGTAAGATTACTCAGATAAGGCCACAAATGTAGATGGCTATAATTTGAGAACTGGAATATAAGAAGATATTAGGGTGAAGGAGTGATCGAGGAAATCACAGTAAAAGAACAATTTAATTAGTTTTATAGGTGGGACAGGATTCTGTGACTTCTGGGGTTGATATTCAAACCAAGACAAACCCAAAACAAGATGGCTATTAGGAAAATTATTGGGCAATATAGCTCTAGATCCTCTAGATTTTTTTTATCTTAAAAATACAAATAAAGAAAATGAAGAATTTAAAGAAGCCAAAGACAAATCACCTACAAAGTAATAATGAGGATGTCACTTGACTTTTCTTTAGCAATAATTATGGCCAGAAGACAATGAAAAAAACTCCTTCAAAGTTCTGAGAAAAATAACTGTCAACTTACAATTTTGTACCCAGTAAATCCATTTTTTAAGAATGAGAGTGAAATAAAGCCATTATGGATAAAATAGAGTGTGTTGCATCACAAAAAGTTCCACAATACAAGAACTTTCAAAGTGTATACTTCAAGAAACAAAATGTCCCTGAAAAGATTATCAGAAGTATAAGAAGAAATGATGATATTAAGAGGAAATAAATAACGAAAAAAAGGTAGTGTATTATTTATTTAGATGGAGTCTCATTCTGTTGCCCGGGGTAGAGAGGTGCCCTGCCAAAGGTAGTGTTTTTAGATGTAACTAACTCTGCCTGACTTCTAAATTGGATTTGGCTGGAAGATGTTGTTTGACCCAAAGAACTGTGGAAACACTCAGAAAATTGGCTGAAACACATGACAAAGACCACAGCAAAGTATCACAGTATAGACCAACCCTGACCAGCACATTGTTGCAGCAGCTAAAACCACTGACCACCTACAGCTTACCACATTACCTTCACTGGAACCAAACACTGGATACTGCCTCTGGACAGCAGATGTTGCTGACATTGTCCACTATCTCTTCCTTTTGTCACAAACTCCAGATTCAAAGTCTGTGTGGGATAGGACTGGCACAATCAGCCAAATTACAGCTGATCATTCCAACACTAGTCAACTGCTTGTCTTAACTCAGTCCCCCTCCCTGAGGTCTTCAAATAAATACAGTGCCTGGGGATTCTCTAAAACATAATGTCTGTCTTTTAAGTCAGTATGGAGACCGTAATGTGGAGTTAGGTGCACAGGCTAGACATAGATAGCACATAAGCACCAGAAATTCAAACAAAGTAATAAGTTAAAATGAGGCAAACAGGCAGTGGAAGAATATGATTATTAAAGGCCAAGTTTGTTTATTTTTATTTATTTGCCAAGTTTGTTTAAAAAGGTGAGTTGAGGTGAGGGACACAAAACGATAGGTAGTAAAAAGTAGTATACCAGCAACATAAAGAGTAGGCAGATATAGCACAACACCTAAGAATTTAACTGAAATTGAGAAAAATTGGAGGTGGGAGTAAGTATTATTTATACCCTTATATCTAGAAAAGTAATAAAAAGAAATTGTGTTGGTAAGATAGTGGCATTTATATAAGAAAGGAATAAAGAATTCTGTATGTCACTGCTTATGTTAATTGAAATGTTTTTTCATAATCACTTCATTTATTCATTCATTAAAAACTATTAAATGTTTGCATACCTCATTAGGTGCTTGGAATAAAATATTGACATAGCTTTGCACTCATGGAATTTACAGTCCAGAGAAGGAAGAAGACAAAAATTAGTAAAAATTTGAGTAAATTGAAAAACTATCATGAATAGTGTTGTCCCCTTAAAGAAAGATGGAGACTTTACCTCCTTTATGTTTACATGGATGGAGCTGGAACATATTCTTCTTAGTAAAATATCTCAAGAATGGATGAATAGTGTTGTCCTATGATTAAGAATAATGGTGTAAAGGGGTATGTGCTACTGAAGGGGTGCCTTTGGACACCAAGAGATATGTAGTATTAAGGCAATGCCTCTTTGAGATGCTTCTTAACTAAAAGATGAGACAGATACATTCAGGTGAAGAGCTGTATACATAATGGTGGCAGTGAAGAGAAAGATTGTGGAGGACAGAGGGAACAGTATATGAATTCCTAATGATTTAATATTTCAAGGTAGTTAGTAATTAGGAAAAGGATATGTATAATAAGAGTTCCTAGGAGAGTCATAAATGGTCTTGTATAAATAGGGAAAGCTTCCTAGAATGTTTAAATTTTGTGCTTTAATTTCTATCAAAACCTTTAAGAACAGGGGGCAGAGGCAAGGTGGCTGACTGGAGCCAGCTTTCCACAGAGGCTCCCGTCCAGAAGGAGAGTTAAAGGACAGAAGTTTAGCAAGTAGCCTGGTGGATTGGAGCTGAGCCAAGAGAGAAGGTTGAAGAATGCACATCAACCATGCTGAGGCAAGCTGCAACCCCAAGGATACAAACAAAAGATACAAAATCTATCATCAAGTGGATGTGAGTTCCCTCCCCCATGAGAACGGCTCGCAGCACTTTCTACAAACAAGTGAGCAGAGTTCAAATATTCTCTCATTTTATCCCACAGGAGAGACCCTCTAAATACCAGACCTACTTCCCCTACTAGGATGCCATGGCACTCTCCCGCCAGGCATAAAACTGTATAGAACTGTATATATTCTCTACCTGCAATGCTGAACTCCCAGAACTCCCCTCCACTCTCACCAGAGGTCTGGAAGCCTGTCCCCCATGGATTCCAGATTCTTGGGTATTTTCTTAAGAGGTGTGAACAGATATAATAATTTTCTGTATTATTTGGATAACTGGACAACTAAGGACTGCCATACAATTCTATTGCCCAGGTATGTGTTCATGATCTTTTGTGTTTGTTTGTTTTTTTAACTTTCTTTATAGTTTCAAGCCTGAATATAAAAAATAATTCATAGTATTCTTTTCTCTCACAATGCTCAATTTAACTTTTGTTACATTAACCAAAAGCAAAGGAGACAGACCATCATGTGAATGCCCTTATCTGGTTTCTTCTCATCTCTTTAAACTCTTTTTATTGAAGAACCTCAGGGCTCAGTCCCTGATACTCCTCTCTATCTAGATGCATTCCTTAAACAAGTCCATCCAGGCTTGGAATTTTAAGTTTATACCAATGACTCCAAAATTTACATTTCTAGGTTTGGACCTGGACTCTGAACTTCTAATTGGTATATACCCAGTTGCCCACTTGTATCTATTTGAATGTCTCACATTTCAAGTTTAATATGATCAAAATGGAAATCTTCCTCTTGTCCTTCCACTACAAAAAAAACTTCTTCCCAGCATTTCCCTCATTTCATACCTACCCAGTGGGGTAAGTCAAAAACTTGGGAGTCACTCTTGATTTTTCTTTCTCTCATCTCTCTATTCTGTTGGTTAATTTGTACGACTGTGTTTCCAAAATCGATCCCAACTCTCTTCACGTCTCCACTTATAATGTTGCCACCCCCACCCAAAGCTATTAAATATTACCACCTATCAAGCAGACTACCACACCAGTTTTTTTTTTTTATTTCTCTTCTCCTATTCTAAACAGAGGAATGACAATTATCTTTTAAAACCCTAAATCAGAACCAGTAACTTGAAGGTTTCTTCAATGGCTTCCCATCACACTTAGGAGAAAATAAGAATTCCATACCAGTGAGGCCATTTATTATGATCTAGCCCTACTGTATTTTGAACTTCTCCAACTTCATCTCATTTCACTTTCATTCTTCCCTCTCTTAATTTCTATGCTCTAGCCACCTAAACTACTCTTCTTTCAGCACATATCAAGTTCTCATCCAGCTTAAGGATTTTCTGTAATCTTTCTCTGACTAGAAGCCTCTTCTTGCTTTACATGACTAAATTCCTCAGTGTTCAGATCTCAGCACAAATGTTACTTTCTCAGACAGGCCTTTTTGATCACCCAAATAATCCAAAGTACACCACATCTCCTTTAAATCTGTATTTTTCTTTGCAGCATTGATTATGCAGGTTTAAAGACAAATTCCACATTACACAACATAGGCTAAATATATACTTCATTGGCTAAAGAGAAAACTTACAAGTAAAAGATGAAAGCTAGTGAGACACATAAGGTATGGGTATCCCATCCTCCTCCTACAGAAATCAGCAGACTACTGAGATTTACTTCTAGGAAAGAGACAATGGCCCTTTCACTATTCTTCCTGTTTGTACAGTCTTAACATTAGAGGAATATACATGGTGCTACGGTCTGATTTTGGCAGACAAACAGACTATTTACAGGTGCTGTTTAATAATGCCACCTTCCCTGAAAAGTTATAATCACTTCTGCTGGGAAGACAAAACCATCAGTTCCTTAAGAATTGGACACAGTCCCTCCTAGAGGGGCAAAGAGGACCTCCCACTTCTCATTGTCCAGGAAACCCAGAGAACTCATGGCCATTCAGACAATCCTGCTCCATGGACTACAACTAATTTCTCATCCTTCTTCCTTACTAGACTGGCAGCTTCATTAACAAAACAACAACAAAAAAAATCTTTTTGTCCCACTGCTGTATTCTTATTATCTAGCAAAGTGCTGGGCATATATTAGGCCCTCAATAAACACTTTCTGAATGAATGAATGGTAGATGGGGAGCAGTTCAACAAAACCCCTCAAGATTAGAAAAACACAGCCAAAATACAATGATTGTTCTGTCATTAGAATGAAACAAACAAAAAAAAAAATCATGAATTCTAATCTTGCAAGAATGGTTCCAAGTTTTCAAGTTCTTTTTCAAATCAGATTTCTGATCAAAACAATTCATAGAGATTAAAATTAGCCCAATGGAGAGGAATTTTGTTTATTAGAGTGACAAAAATAGGATGATTCAGACACTGCTCTAGAGATGCTAACTATAAAACATGAGACACTTGGTAGACTCAGTCCAGTAAAAGCCCCTGAAAGAAAAACATGCTTTTATATTAGGTAGCCTTTTACTGCTGACATGGTTGAAAAGGAGAAATTTAGTAAGTTAATGTATAGGTAGCAGATGATGCCAGTGTTCTACCCATATCCACTGGGATTCATTAACCTTTTCATGCACAGGTTCCTTGTGTGCTTTCACTCTCCCAGTCAGAACCTGTCTCTGTCAGCGGATTGCTCTTAAAGACCACTTTGCCTGAATAGCCTAAAGTTCCTGAGAATTTACATCTCCCAAGGGGCAACTCTTAAACCAATGGTCCTAAGTGAGGAGGTGATTTTGACCTTCCAGATTAAAAGTGTCTAGAGACATTTTTGGTGGTCATGACTGGGCAGGGAAGGGGGATTGGAGTGTTACAGGCATTTAGCAGGTAGAAGATAGAGATGCTGCCTCACAGTGCAAGGCAGACCCCCCCAACAAAGGATAAAGAAATACCCACAAAATGTCAGTAGTATAGAGGTCGAGAAACTCTACCTCAAACAATGATTCATGGGCAGAGAAATAAAAATACTCCATTTTTTTCCTCTTGTAGATGATCTGGATAGTTCTGGGATATGATAGACACAATCTCCAGAGCTCTCCTATGGGACTAAGCTGAAATTACTTGCTTGGAAGTTTACCTGACACTGTAGACTTATTTGGTCATCATCTTCTCTACTTCCTCACTTCCTTAACAAATTTCTCTAAGAACGCTTCTAATAAATTGCTTTTATATAAATCCTCATCTCAGGGTTGCTTCTGGGGAAAATAACCCAAAACAGTACATATAAGTGGATCCTTAATGAGAACTACAGACTTGTACATGGTATGGAATAGGTTACTAAATGATTGGCTATATTATAACAGAACTCATGTAGTTGGACAAGCTCTTAAAGTAGAGGTTCAGAGTATCATACACTCGTACCAAGAAGGCATGATGTGGTAGGAAAAAAAAACAAAACAAAAAACTGGAAAGTAAGAAAACCCGAGTTCCAGGCTCACCTCTGACTAACAAGCCACGAGAGCTTAAGTAAATCACAGCCATGTGGAAAATAAGAAAATAAAAATGAGATAATTGCTAACTCTAACATCCTATAACGTCTTATAGCAGTGGTTCTCAAACGAGGGCAATTCTTCCCACTAGGGAACATTTAGCAATGTTTGCAGACATTACAAATGGCAGGATGCCCCTGGCACCTGGTGAGCAGAAGCCAGGGATGCTGCTCAACATTCCACCAAGCACAGGCAAGTCCCCTCACTCCCTGCCAACAAAGAATTATCCTGCTCAAATGTCCACAGAGTCAGGGTTGAGACACTGTCTTATAGAGATAAGTAGATTAGATATTAACTTACGAAATTACTGATGGTTAAGATTATTAAAAATAGGCAATATGTTATTAAAGGAAACTATAACATAGTCTCCAAATAAAACCTTGAAAATAGCACAGACTATAGACGATTTCCTATAGATTGAAAGGGCTTATTCTAAGCAGATCATGAAATGGAAGAACTAAGCACCTGTCCAGGTAGCTAGAGACAGAGGAAAGAGCAGAGGCTTGAATCTTCACAAGTTTGACATAATTCCTCAAAACCAATTTTCATCCATGTTTTGGGATTTAAATATATTATGAGTGTATCCAGATCTATTCCTCTGCCCTACAATTATTGAAGAAACCTCCCTTGCATGTCCATTAACCTTTGCATACAACTTTGGGGACCATTTTTCCACTCCAACATTATCCCGGAGGGAAAAAGATAAAGTTTACTCAAATTATATACAGGTAAAGGTAAGAGAAAACTATTTTATAGCTAGCTTATCTGAATTGACAAAAAAAAAAAATTTTTAATGTACAAGATATTTGCTTATGAGTTTATTCATGTGACAGGTGGTAAGATGATGTCATACTTAACTTTGACTTTACATTCTTGTTGGTTAAAACCTCTCACACCCTTTTTAAACAAAGCGCTGGCAGTAAAACCCAACATATTGCATAACTAGCCAATGTTACACATTTCTCACAAAACTCAATACTCCCAACAGGAAACTTCAGGAATGAAAAGGTTTCTGTTTTATTATCAGAAAGGTACCTTGTTACGTTAACCACAACAGGTGGACTAAAATGAAAAGATTTATTTTTAGGTTGTCGATTTCTCTGAAAGTGATTTAAGAACAACTCTGACACAACTTGTCAGACTTCATAATTAAAGATGAATCCTCTTTCATCTTTGATAATATTTTGAAATGTACATCAGAAAATCTTCTACGGTACTTAGAACTTTGAAAGACTAGCTGCTGTCACTTGAAAGGTAGTGTGACAGCAAAGACAGAACCTAAGGTTTTCATCTGGACAACTTACCTGAGAGGGATAAACTGAGCAGAGGCCTGTATCCTGAACTTTACCAAGTCTCGCTCAACAGTAATCAGGCAAGAAGAGACACATTCTCCTTCCTCTGGTATCTTTGGTAGACTCCCTCATTAAAAGGACTTAGAAACCATCTACCACAACTTCCATCACAAGGTAATTTGACCACTTGCTGTCAACTGCCAAACTATAATAGTACATGTTTAAAAGAAATACCAAGTTTTCCTTTCAGATCCAAGGTCTCAAAGCTGAGTATTTTCTCTTGATAATATCACTACTGCTGTGATAGTAGCAAAGCATACATTTTAAGCTGATTCACACTGGTTACAGTTACCAAATGCAAAATTAAAAAAACTAAATAACCATGATATTTTTACTTATATTATCATCCTTTTCATCTCATGGGACACTGGCATATCATCAAAGGATATGGAATTAATATTTACTGAAACTCTACTCCCAAATTTTCCAATGTATTTAAGTAAAATGAATTTACTCTTAAAATGGGTGATGGGGGCCAAGTGAAGATACCAATTTAAATGAAGGCTATTTTATTCCACTATATTATTTTTTTTTAAGTAAGACTTAAAACACAATTTACTTTTTTTTCACAATTTGATATGTCAATCTTTATTTGGTTAAGACAACAAAAGTTTGCATATTTTTATCGTAAGATATGTATCTTTTCTACTCATATCAAAATAACCTGATTTAATACCCAGAAAGAACAGATAGGCAATGAATGTAACTCAGTGGATTTCTAATTGGTTAAAAATTGTTAAACAAATGATAACAAAATATATTTATTAAAGGAACAGCTACTAACAGCAGGCAGTAGAGCAACATTCTTACATTGGCTGCTTTAACAATTTTATCAATAACTAGGGCAAAGAAGAAAATAATTAAATTTTCAATTATACAAAAGGATAGGCCTATTATTTGGGTAGCATTTGATATTTCTATATTTCCTCTTCTCCAATTAAAATAGTTACTGACATAAAGTCATACATTCTAAAATGATTTTAACCAAAATATTGCATTTAACACATTACCTCTGGATAGAACAGGTACTTGATGCTTGTTGAGTCAAAGATCACTAAACTAGACATCAGGAAATATCAGTCCTTTTTTTATAGCAGTATGCAAAATATTTTTTATTTTTATGAATACTTGTCATTAATACATGTAAAGCACAAACTGATATGACTATAAAAGATACTAAAAAGTCAGAAGACTGTTAGCATTCAAGAGAAATGAAAAACTGAGCTGAATGTTTGACAGCTGGCACCATTCTGATGGAAATTTAAAAAGCATGTTTACTAGACTTCTTAAACAATCATGAAATGAAAAAGTTAAATTTCAAAACACAATGCACTGACACATGAAATGACTTTTGTTGCTGACAAAAGTTTTATTAAGATAAGCAGGGTTGTCTAAAGCTCACAGCCTTAAAAGCAGGGATATGTGTTAATTTTAGGTTTTTAATTAATAAAAAGCAAGCTGAGTCTTTTTTTTTTTTCTTTCTCCTTTTTTTTTTTTGTAAATTTGGTTCATTTATTCATGTGGACCTAAAAGGCTGCTTCAGTTTGTCAGAGTATAAGAGAATACCAAGAGGTCAAAGGCATGGAGAGGGATCAACATAAATCCATTCTAACTCCTGGAAAACATAGCACTAAAAGAACAGAATTAGGAGGAATAATAGCCTTGAGGTCTAATTCAGTTCTCACTTTGGATTCCATAATATTTCTTATGAAGTTGGTAAATACAAAATAAAACTTCTTACTCCATTAATCAGTAACTACCCATAAGCAGAAGAAAAGAAATAAAAGAAAGCTAACATAGCTTTGTTGAGTAAATATCTGTGAACCTGGATACATTTTAATATGTTGAATCTTGAATCATACTTATAAACCAATGGTTAATATATTACAAAACCTTACAATCAAACGTATAAGTAAGAAAAGAATAAGTGATTCCATTGCAGGCTGGGCAAGGGATTTGAAGAGAAATTTCTCTGAAGAAGACAGGTGCACAGCCTACAGACATATGAAAAAATGCTCACCACCCTTAATCATCAGAGAAATGCAAACCAAAAGTACTTTGAGATATCATCTAACTCCAGTAAGATTAGCCCATATCACAAAATCCCAAGACCAGAAATGTTGGCGTGGATGTGGAGAAAAGGGAACACTTCTACACTGCTGGTGGGAATGCAAATTAATACATTCCTTTTGGAAAGATGTTTAGAGAACACATAGAGATCTAAAAATAGATCTGCCATTTAATCCTATAATTCCTCTACTAGGTATATACCCAGAAGACCAAAAATCACATTATAACAAAGATATTTTGTTATAAATATACAGGAAGGTTTATTGCAGCCCAATTCATAATTGCTAAGTCATGGAAAAAGCCCAAATGCCCATTGATCCACGAATGGATTAATAAATTATGGTATATGTACACCATGGAATATTACGCAGCCTTAAAGAAAGATGGAGACTTTACCTCTTTCATGTTTACATGGATGGAGCTGGAACATATTCTTCTTAGTAAAGTATCTAAAGAATGTAAGAAAAAGTATCCAATGTACTCAGCCCTACTATAAAACTAATTTATGGCTTTCATATGAAAGCTATGACCCAGTTATAACCTAAGAATATGGGGAAGGGGGAGAGGAAGGGGAAGGAGGGGGGACGATGGGCAGAGGGAGGGTGATAGGTGGGATTACACCTGCGGTGCATCTTACAAGGGTACATGTGAAACTTAGTAAATGTAGAATATAAATGTCTTAACACAGTAACTAAGAAAATGCCTGGAAGACTATGTTAACCAGTGTGATGAAAATATGTCAAATGGTCTATAAAATTATTATATGGTGCCCCATGATCACATTAATGTACACAGCTATGATTTAATAAAAAAAAAAAAAACTTTACAAACATAAAATC